>BQKZ01001011.1:22865-34673 GCA_036244855.1 Temnopleurus reevesii
CCGCCATCATCATCACCATCATCACCACCACCACCATCGCTGCCGCCGCCCCCGCCGCCGCCGCCGCCGCCGCCACCATCACCACCATCCCATCATTGTTATACTTACTACTGTACATGTCAGGGTAGCTGGACATTGGGGACCAGCTGAGCCGCGTCCTCTCACTCGGAGAGAAGCTGGTCAGCTCCACCAATCTGAAAAGAACAAGAAACAATATCATTTTAAGTAAAGAAATCCAAGGCAATTTTCAATTATGATTTTATTCATTTATTTAATTAATATAATATTCAATTCACAATAATTTCTCCAGATCACATTTGAATCAAGATATTTATGAGTGAATAAGTCAGGGTAGGGTTGGGAGAAAACTTTCAGATCTCTTTGTGTCATATTGACCACTGAGCCAATAGTATGCAGAGATGCCAACCATTCCAAAATATGCATGAGGCTTTCATATATGCAAATGGCTAAGTGTATGGTTTACTATAGTCATGTTTGCTCTCACTTTGGTTCAGATGTTGCATTACTCACATTCTAATTTAGACCTCATGCATATTCCAGAATGGTTGGCATCTCTGAATATACAGACCATACGGAAGGAACAAAGAATCTTAAAAAGCATAACAAAGAGAAATGATGAATATAACACATGTGATATCAATACAGCAAGAACTCCCAATAAAATGTAAAGCACGAGAAAACTTCAGAATATTTCAAAAATCATATTCATCATAAATGCAAGACGTGATTTTTTTTTCTGACCGATACGCAAAACACAAGCATTCACACAATGCATCAAGGAGAAGGAAATTGCATTTGTTCCGCAGCCCGCTCAGCTCAACGGTTAAAAACGGTGCGAAAACGATCACCACTTATCCATCACAATTGGAAGCAGGTGGTTTTGAAGAATGCTATATGGGGCATTAGTAAATATCCCCCTCTGGTGTCCCGCACCATTGCTCATAACGTGTTGATGTCTGCACACTATTGGTCATGCATGAGTGAGCAGATGCTCATCAAGATTCACAACGACTGCTTGATCCTACAAAAAAAATTATTTAAAGCAAACTTGATGTTTTTCTCAAAATACATTGCAGCATCTTCAGATCTCATGAACTTGCTGCGACATGTACAGAATGTCAATGAAACGGCAAGGTAAAAAACAGGTAGCAATTGACATGAAAACAGTCATTGCGAACTTTCATATTATAGCCAACTTGTTTTCTGCTCAGCGACTTGAGCGTCAGAGCCTGGCGGACACCGGCGCTATATAAATATTCATATTATTATTATTAAGCAACCTGGTTTGTTACAACATTCAAATCAACTAAACAGAGATTTCTAAAAAGTATATGTTAAACATGAAAGATGTAAAGCTATGCAGTGGAATGAAATGAAGTATAATCAACTGAACCGAATTGAACACACAGAAATTGACTCAAAGCTCTTTGAAAAGGGGATCAGTCGACCAGTAAGCTCAACTGAACTGAAATGAAGTGAATTCCACTCAACTCAACTCAAAAGAGGCAGTATCAGCTAAATGAACAGTGGACTGGTATGAAACTGAACCAAATGTTAAAATAAATTTGCCATAACTGAACAAATCTGAACTGAAATCCACTGAACTGCTTTTCAATGAACTCAAATGAGCAAATATGACAACAAACTATTATAAAATAAACTGTAAGCTGCATGAATGTTTAAGTGTCAGGGTAAATGTTAAAATCAACTTTGGCACTGACTGAACTGAATTCAAAGTAATTGAACTGAACTTAAAATCATGTGTGAATCATTGAACTGAAATAAACTTAAAAGGAATAAACTAAACTATTTCCATTCACCTTTTCAAATAAAGTTGAATGCTTGCACTTGAAATCTGGAGATCAACAACAAAAATGAAGAAACACATACACACTGTGGGGCGCCATCCAGTGGCTCTCGCTGGGAAATCCCTCACGCAGCTGGCCGATCTTCTTTGACAATTGTTACCCTCCTAACATGAGCGCCACAAATGTGGTAATCTTATTAGCAACCCAGGATATAGCCGCTGTGTGTTTGATATAGAATATTTCCTGCACAAACTAAATTCATTCTTTCAATTATGTGAGGCCAACTAATTTCCAATCATCCGACCAAAACTAATGACAAAAAAACTAGCAAGCCCAGGATTAAAAACAAAACAAGGAGATGAACTAGTGACTAAATCATATGTTGCCTCGCACTTACGGGAAACACCACTTACGTAAATAAAACATACAATCCTACATGTACATGAACATGTATTTATAAGCAATCGACCGTCTCTTGTCAATCAGAAGAATTCCTACATGAAACTTGAAGAACCGAAGAACCTGAACCAGCGGCATGTCGTAAAAAATAAAAACTACACACTTAAGTACATTGTATAATATCCGGAAGTGCTTTGAGCAATCGCAGACATGATCACTATATCAATCCAAGATATTATCATCATCATTATGAATTAAGAAAACGACTTGTCTTCTATCCTCTATCCTCCATTGTGAATTAATATTACAATCTTCCCTAGATTAATGCTACAGTTAGAAATTACAATAAATATCATCAAAGACGTAAGAGCGTACGATTTTAATCTTCTCTACAGTAAAAGAAGCAAAGAACGTCACGCCATGAACCTGCAGAGGAAACCAGCACGCATATATTGCACAACATTTATCTAACCATCTTACCTTTGGAAATTATCAAACATACATTGGCAAGGTTGCTGATTTATCAATTTTTTTTTTTTTGCCTACTAAGCCTCTAGGAGTCAAAGTATTCATAGAGCTATGCTAAAATTTGTTTTCTGTACTTTGGAAATGTGTTTTTGTCTTTTCCCTTATACTCCGTGTGAAGCCGATATCCCCTAACTTTTAAGCAGTTGTGTACATGAGGGTTATTGCCCTCTTTGCTGTTAACTGATGGAACATCACAAATAGAAATCAGGGCTTTGCAACTCACCGCGAATAATAAGGCATCGTATCGGAACTTCCTCCAAACCATCAAATCAAACAACCATCAATTTTCCCTTCCGAATATAACATTTCCTCCGAGCATACGGTACCGACATGGCATGTATGCATGCCGACCAAAACGGGAAACGTCAAATGAGCGAGAGGCCTCGTTCCAGAAATATCCAACAAACATGCAAATTGGTTTTTCTGCTCATTCCGGGCACAAGTAATGAATGAGTGATGAGATTCGTTGTTTGGCATTTGCAGAGTGGTACCCAGGATTCCATCGATCCAGGGTTGGTTTAATTGGATACTGTAGGCTTCGGCCAGGTCCTAGCGGTCATTGGGGATGAACGAGTGTTCAAGATGACCGCTGTAATGGATGCGCCTTCATGCACAACTGACCACCTGTGTTTGGATTGGGAGTACTGTACATCCGCTTCTAAGATTTGTAACCTCTTCCATCTCAGAAATCAGGGGAAGGGGGCTGATAAATGAACCCCCTATTTGCACATCACTAGAATGCAATATACAGGAGGGGGGGGGGGTCTTTGCCATTAATAACTTTCAGTTATAACAAAACCTATCTAGAATGGCCACCAAAGGAAAACAGAAAATGTGGCCACTGTAGACAGGTGACCTTTGAAGACCAGTTCTATGTGTACAAAACACATTTTCAATCAGAGGCAACCAATGCAAGTGGCCACTGTAGACAGGTGGCTGCTATGACAGGTTTGACTAAACTATAATTACTGATTATTCAAAGATATGGCAACAATTGAGAAAAGTCTATAAGTATTGGATACTGCCAAGAAAAAAATTGAAGAAAATATCAAGGAAATCTCTCCCAACATTCTGGAAAGCCTGTGGTATATTAACAAACTTCAAACAAAAGTACTGTTGCTCATGTTTTTAAGAAAGATAGGCAGTTACATTCATTAAGTGACAGATAAGACAGTAATATTATCAGCAATTATTTCACTTTCACTGCTATGAAGCAATCAAAAGTTCAATAATTGACAACCGACAACAATTTCATAAACATCTTTGATTCAAATAAATTCAGGAAGAGAAGATGAATTTTTCCACAAGTCATAATAACTTTATGCACAATGGCACCTTGTCACAATTTCATCTGCTTTATATTTCATACTTGCAAAACAATACGGTTCCAAGACATTCAATCTGGTGTCAATAGGCGGGTTCACAAATAGAGACAAATTTTATGCCTTTTTTATGCCTTTTTGATGCACAGTGGTTAATCCTGGTAGCGCTAAAGCTTGCACGAAGCTTGCCAGAGGTTTGCCTGACATAGCAACAAGTAATGCAAACTGAGTTCCAAGTACTTAAGTTCAAATGTCACTGAGCAGTCTAAGGAATATCATGAAAAACTGCGGTCATTAGCAAGAGATGTGAATAAATTTGAATCTATTTGTAACCCGTACTATTCCTTATCGATCTGGTGGTAATACCTCCAACCAGATGTTACTGTAATCATATTTTGAACCACAAAACTCACACAACCATCCCACATTTCTTCTAAAATATTGAAAACAGGGCATTTTGTTACAAGTCTGAACAAACTAATAAAGAGCCTTTTCTAGCTGCCATGACAACAGATGAAGGAATCCATCCCAGACCCAGACATGTGGTCTCGTAGCAATCAACATTAATTTGAGATATGCAGTAAAAGGAGCATGGGCATGATTTCAATAAACATTGCAGTAATTAATGACTGGCCATGGTCATTGCATATACTGTAAATCCTTGACAACATCTAAATGGAAAAGCTTTGTATCCTTGGATATTGATCAGTCCATCAGCTTGAAAATTTAGCGAACATTTCAATTGTAGGCTTTTCAGTAATGTGTTCACAATATTGGATGCTTTTTATGAATGGATTTGGATTTAATTGTTTTCTTTCCAATTTTTCTACAAAATTAATCTGCATCCCTCTCTGTCCCCTTCCCTCTTTACAAAGATCCACCCTTCAACCACCCCCCCCCTAAAAAAAAAATTCCCTTCCTCCATGTCTCTCTCCATCTTCTCCGTCCACACCTTCCTCCATATCTCACCTCTCCAGCCTTTCTCCTACATGCTGGACCCTTCTCGTCCCCCTCCTTCTCCCCCTTCCCTTCCTCATCCCCCTTTCCTTCCTTATCTCTCCTTCCCTTCCTCCATCCTCCTCTCCCTGTTACCTTCGTCCTCTTTCCTCTTCCCAGTACCTCTCTCTACTCTTCCCAACCATCATCTCTCCTCCTCCCAACGACCTCCTCCTCCTCCTCTTCTCCCTTCCTCTAAATTTCCTTCCTTTGCACCCCCTCCTCCTTCCCCTTCTCCTTCCTCTCCTCCTTCCCCTTCTCCTTCCTCTCCTCCTTCCCCTCCCCCTTCCCCTCCACCCCCCTCCTTCCTCTCCTCCTTCCCCTCCCCTCCTTTCAACCTGTCCCATTCATATCTTTCCCACACAATGCTTTCTTCCTTTCAGTACAGTACATAAAATATAAATGAATTGCAGTTCTTACGACAATTCTCGCAGGTTGCATCCATCTTCATTATCTCTCTCCCATTGTCACATACACCTTAATAAATGTCACACTCATCCCCCTCATGCATTGATGAAATCCCCCAAATGGACAATTCTCAATCCATCTCAGAACCACACCAAATGAAGGAGAATAAATCAGGATAAAATGAATATCTTCAACAATTTGCAATGGTCTCATGATAAAGTTGACTCAATCAGTAATTGGAAGATCTGGGAGGGGTAGTACAAGTAATTTGTGATTGATGGAGAATTGCATAGAAGCCGAGGAGGGTTTTCGTGAAAGAGGTTATGAAAAAAAATAGGGAATGCAAGCAATAGAGGCAGATATTGTTGTTTACTTTTCATTTTTTATTAAGTGTGTAGGCATTTAAAAAGATCAATATAAATTCTATTCATTTGTTATATTTGCCTTTTGAATCAAGAAAGTCTATGGAATGCTACAGAGGTCCAAAGCAATTCAACTATAACATTCCTCATGATATATTTCTCTCATTCTTAAAATCTTACAGAAATCAAATGCTCTATATCATTAGCATTTCACGAAGTGATAGTAACCATCTACTGTTGCATTAAAAGACCATGGTAGAACACCAAGAATTCCAAATAGGATTTAACTTTTAAACCTAATAGATTTAGTCATCAACCTCATTCGATTGAAATATTTAATCCAATTGGTCCTTGACTTCAATTTAGTAGATTGATTTTCATTTCAAGGAATTTCGAGTGTAAATGTACAGTGGAACATATTCTTTTCCTATGCATTTCAATAAGATAGCCTTTGAATTGTTGCTAGGTCAGGGTCTCTTTAGCTTTCTCAACAGATGCTCCTGTACAAGACAAAGATACTATAAAAGCCAATATTTTAGTGAACGTAAATTTTAGCAAATTCACTAAATTTCAGACACTTTCACACTTCAGCCAGTTGTTATCTTTGCATTTTGACAGATTACGTTGCAAAAATCTTTTCTAATGAGTGAAAAAAATTAGCAAATAGTAGGGTTCACTCATTTTAGGCATACTCGATATACATAGGATGATACTAACGACCCCAGAGCTTGTCCGATGCTTTCCTAACATAGCAACAAGAATTGTATGTAAACTGGAGTCAAAATATTGGAGTGCTTATTATTAATCGGTTTACCTTCATTAACAATAAACCTACATGAATTTGAATCTATCAGAAAACCAGCCTATGTATGGTCTCAAAAATAAAACTCCAGTGAAAATTTTGACAGCTTACTAGATCTACTTGGATATGATCCTGTCATCAAATCTAATCTGCCCGCAGCGCATAAGCTTGTATGAGGAAAGTCATTAAGGATGATCAAATTTACTGAACATTAATTGAATCTAAATGGACAGGATACGTTGGGTCATTTCTGCACAGCCATAGGCATATCATCCAGATGCATTATGCAGAGATGCCAATCGCTCCCAAACATACGTGCAGTCAAAATTAAAATGTGAATAACACAACCGCTGAACAAAAGGGACAGCAACATGACACCAATATCCATACTCTATTAACGATTCATTTGAAATGAATACTTTGAATTCATGTAACAATACTCCTCATGCATATTCCAGAACTGTTGGCATCTCTGAATAATAGCTAATGGTGCACACGACCTACCAAGGATTATGAAATTATACGCTAGTGATATTGAATAACTGGAAGAAATTTTTCACTTCCTAGAGACCACCCCTTCACTTTGTGATTACTCACTGCACTTGTACCTTTCTAATGTTTTCTTGGAAAATGATATAGCATCAGGAATGTACTTGGTGATTCACATTACAATTGAATGAATGACATTTGACATAATTGTCACTTGCATAACGTACAAAGATGTCAGGGGCAAACCAATAAATTTGTTAATTTCTTTTTCTTTGAGTAATTTTCTCGTTTATTTAATATTCTATCTAATCATTCATTCATTTACTACAAGTATCTACACTTCCTGTCATAATTCTTTGTTTACCTAATAATAATAATAATAATAATGATAATTGAATTAACATAGCGCTTTTTCCAAAGGAAACAAAGCGCTGCTTAAAAAGATTATTATCAAACAAAGAACAGTCGGTCAAAACTTGGAATGATCACTGGACCATTTTTATTGTTCAGAACTTGTATACAAACAGGTAGCAAATAATTCTGGTATTCAATGTAGCTATACATCTTTATTCAATCAATTATTCATCTATTCATTGATTTATAGTCAATACTTAATGTAGGTGTCATTAATAATTCCTTCAGTTTTACTTGAATCTGCAGCAGTAAAATAAACATATGTAGTCTTTGCACAAAGTTGCTCCCTAAAAATGTAAATCTGTCAGCCAAATATTATTTACAGGCCTGTAGCTTTATTAGAAGCAAAATTAAGTCTGTACAGTTTCAATCCTACATGTATCAAGCCATACAATTCCACCTGAATTGTTAAGGGATTATGATGCAGGAAATCATTTTCCACTTTACACATTTGATTAGTAATTTTTTAATAGACGTTGAGGAAACATTTTCAACACTTTTCTCTAAAGTAAATGAGTTCTATATGAAAAAGTTGCTACACAAAACCTCTTTTGTATAGCAATCATGCTATTAATGCATAGCATATTCTGATGCTATACCAGAAAAATTTTCTGTGATATTTGTAAAAAAAACTAGATGAATCCTCGACCGCGCACGGTCAAAATTTATGCCTCCGCCATCGAGCAATCAGAAAGATATGTACGGCTTCTTCCATGCCATCAGAAATCAAAAACATTTTACAAATTCTGGGCACTGCCANTGATATAGCATCAGGAATGTACTTGGTGATTCACATTACAAGTGAATGAATGACATTTGACATAATTGTCACTTGCATAACGTACAAAGATGTCACAGGCGTACCAATGAAATTATTAATTTCTTTTGTTTGTGTAATTTCCTAGGTCGCATAGTGGAGTAGTTGTTCTGACTCGCACCTTTCAACCCGAGGGTCGTAGGTTCAAATCTCACCCAGAGCGTCAGTTTCCTTCTGCAAGAAATTTAGCCACAATGTGCTGCACTCAATCCAGGTGAGGTGAATGGGTACCGGCAGGAATTTATTCCTTTAAATGCAAAAGCGCCTACGTGGCAGCTATGCTATGGCCAGGTAATAATATTAGACAATTTGTCTCGCGCCTCTGAATAGGTGACTAGAGAGATGGCGTGTTTAAATGCTAAGTATATTATCATTATCATTATTATTCAATTTAATTCAATCATTCATAATATCTACAAGTATCTACACTTCCTGTCACAATTCAATGTTTACCTGTTATCACCATACAGTGAAATCACTGGACTATTTTTTATCATTCAGAGCTTGAATGCAGTTTTAACAAGTAACAAAGAATTCAGAGTTTCAATGTAGAGTCTCTACACATCTCTATTCAATCAATTATTCATCTATTCATTGAGTTATAGAACTTAATACTTAATGTAGGTCTCATCAATAATTTCTTTAGTTCATTAAACTGCGGGAGTTAAACAAACACAATGTTTGTATAAAGTTGTTCCTGCATGGCCTTAAAAATGTAATTTGTTGGCCAACAAAACATTTAAAAGCCTCTAGCCTCGAAGATGCAATAGTAAGTCTGTAACGTTTCAATCCTACATGTACATGTGTTAAGCCAAATGTTTCTGGCTGAATTTTGAAGGGATTCTGATGTTTGCAAAAAAAAAAGATAGAAAACTCTCAAATAAAGTACAATCCTATTATCAAGTACTGACCAACTGCTAGGGAAACACAAACCACTAAAAAGGTCACTTTGGTAATCCAATAGCTTCTCATCGACCTCACAACTAACAATTTTGACATTAGAATCACCCTGGTAATCACTAAACAATCTATTGTTTCCTGCAAACTATCACCTCTTATCATAAATAAGTTGAAAAGATTGGAGGAAATCTGTTGCAAATTACTCAATCACCCACCAAGTTCATAAGTGCCAACCTAAAAAAAGCTAAAAATACTCACATGCAGCACTGCTATAGATAATCCAAAAGAAAATGCTACGCACAACACAAAAATATCATAGAAAAGATGTTGCAAAATTCTTAAGTAAAATTTCATGAATTTGAAAAAGGTATAAATCAATATTTTCAGACTTCATGTGTTATTAATAGGTCAAAGGAAAATTGATAGAACTATGACAAGGTATATACAATTTTATGAATTTGCTTAATGAGAAATAGCAGATTTTGTACATTTTAGTTTGATCTTGTTTCAGAACTGATGGCTTAAATTTTCTTGTGAACTTGTGAATTAAAAAAATGTGCGAAAGGTATATTAGGTGGACAAAAGATGTGACATCAGTTGTGCACATCAGATACATGTACACACTCATTTTCTGACGTATTATGTGCATCCATCCACCAATTTCAAAAGCCCGGTAACATAGACAGGTGGCCCTTAAGACAGGTTTGACTGAATTTGCATTCAGAAAACCTTGAAGTAATCAAGAGAGACCGCTTCATTCTAATTAAGAGGACTGCTCCCTTCTGCAGTCAGGTGATCAAAACATAAACATAGAATAGGGAATCGTTAATGTCTGAGACATGGCCAACTGAGTCATTCTCTTACAGTGTAATTACCGTAACATTCAGACCGTGAAATATCAGATCACACTTCATGCACATTCAAGGAATGTATGATGAACATTCTCACGGAGATGAAATTTTATGTATCCATTTTAACATGGGTTAATGGAATACAAAGAAGCAATATGTAAACACAGCTGAACCAAATACCTTGAATTTTGATAGTAGAAAAGAAGCAGTATTATTTGAATGCATAAATATCAAATTTGTATTAACGCCAACTTGTTTCGATGCATCATAATAATTAACACAACTGCTGCTAAAAGATGATTAATAAATGGACCATGCTGAGCAGAATAAAGATAAATGCACTGTAGTCCAAGATGCAGTAATTCTTGTTACGCATGTGATGATCAAAATAAATATTATTTCAAGCATTGAATCTCCATTTGTCTGTAAATTAGACTTTGCTTGTCAAAATAGATATTTTCAAGCAGTACTGTTCTCAAGAACATTTTATTAACTCACAAAAATGCTTGTTTATTTTACAGTTCTGAAGTTTGTGTTTCTCACTTTATTTTCCATGGTTCCATGACCCAACATGACCCAGTAGAAATTCTGGAACAAATTGGTAATCCTCATACATTTTACATTGAAGTGGATAGTAATATATGTTGCCAAAATTAGTAATCTGTTACAGGTTTGACACAAAACTTGACAAATCTGAGGTCGAATGTAGTAATGATTACTATAGTAATGATTACTAAAAATTGGCAACAGTTGGCAGCTATGCATGAGCTCCATAAGAGTTGATATGGTTACAACTTGAAAATATCGATGGATTATTTCACATCATTTCCTAACAAAATTCAATTCAATTTCCAGCAGATGAGAAAATAATTTTTCAGCAGGTGAGAAGTCTACGTAGGAAGGGCAGTGAGAGGATTAAAATGAATATTTGAGACATCATTGAATAACTGAGTCACGCTCTTGTTTTAGGTTTCATTATATGAACACGTCATCATGTAAACTGAACTGGATTAGTTGGCCCAATTCTGTCAATAGATGGCTCTGTTTCAATTGCAATGTTCTCCCTCCATACTCCACTTTGGTATATGTACATGTAAAAAACAGGTATGTTATCGGCACTATAGGAATTTATGAATTGAGTAAAAATGTGGACTCTACAATAGAATTCTATTTCATGAGCAGTTTCTTTTTTTTTTTAATTCTGTATTAAATTCGAACACATCAAAGGTTTTAAATGTCAATTTCATATAGGTCTAAGTGTCTCTTGTTTGAATTTCATTACACTCTCATTCTTCCATTCCTCCAAAATAATATATACTCATATTCATAAACATGTAAATATGAAAAACAAAAAATACACGAATATGTGTATTGCAATCTTCTTGTACTGTTAGCAGGAAAAATCCCAGCACCATTGTCACGTTCACCTATTATCATTCCCCATTTGTAAAGGATTACAGACTACACAGTGAGATTTGCGGAAAAATAAAAGGGGGCACTAGTTAGTATCAAAGGGGTAGGACAGTGCAATCTGAAGAACATGATGATATCGATGATGTCTGTTTATTGTCTACTCTCATTTCTATATTTAAATATTTGTCCTGATGTTCTATATATGAATATTTGTGTTAATGATGAATGTTGTCATCTCTTTTACATTCGATATTGATAGGGGCACCTTTTCCTTAGCC
>BQKZ01001011.1:36473-53567 GCA_036244855.1 Temnopleurus reevesii
AAGGAACATTTTTAATACACATGTAATGTCTTATCGATTTCACATCCTAAGATTATACAAAAATGATAATCTGTTATAAGAAACATCTGTATAATTACACAATTAGACTATTTTGTTTTAAATTGGTTTAAAAGGAAGGAAATTAATCAGATAAAACCAGATAAAGTTACACTTTCACAACACAATAACAACAAAACGCCTAACAACATGTACATGTACCAATCCCCATCAATGTAGAGTGGACTTGAAACCTAAAATCGGCGGAAGCTGACAGGTAATTTGTGGTAGCATCATAACACACATGGCTTCCCATTGACAAGGAATTCTTGACAATCCAAACTGAATGGGGAAAGTCAGGCATTTGTATGTGGGAGAGAATTCCAGTGATAAACAGATGATGTCATCATGAGCCATGGCAGTGGATGTGACCTCAAATGGCACGCTCCTTGACCCCTGTAACCCCTGAACACAATGCATCTCTACCACACTGTTCACTGTAGACTCGCTCGTTAATCTGAAGGGTAGCGTATTGCACTTGTGAGTTTGATAACTAGCATGCCAGAATAAACTGTACAGTGAATTGGGTCCTTCAATGAAATTTGGATACAGTCAATTTTAAATCTAGCTATAATTTTTTTTATTTTAGAAGCACAAATTTGATGGTAATTCAATGGTAATTGTATTCTTTGCTTCTTAACAGTAGGCTACTACAGTGCACATGCAGTAGAAAGGTAAAATTTATTTAAAATTTAGGGGTCTGCATGTACCTGTTGTTTTGCAAATTGGCATTGTTTCAATCAAACGACTGCAAGTTGGACACAGCAAAACCTGACATAGCAACAAGTACAAAGATTACGTCTATAATTCTCTTAGCGCTTATTTCATTGTGATTGTTTTCCTGGTGGATTCTTGCAACAATACATCAGGTCAGTTCTTGTGTGGTATCAAGTACGGGAGATGGAACTAAAGCTAAAGACTTTAGATATTACTGCTTGCCAGATAGGCACACGTATATACGTACTGTAGTTAAAGGGGAACCAACCCCTGGAATAATCGTGCTGCCATTGAATAAAGAAAAATCAGATGAACAAAGCATGAAAATTTGAGCAAAATCGGACAACCCGTTCAAAAGTTATGAATTTTCAAAGTCACAGAGATTTGATGATCACTGCCGCTCATGGGGATCCGTGCGATCGGCAAAACCGACGAAATCTGTGACGTCATGTCGGACAACTCCTCATTCACTATGTACATGGAATATTTAAAAATTGAGTAATGTAAAATTTAGAGTAAGGTTGCAGCATGAATCTTTTCAAAATGCATGCAGGATCAATACAGAAATGCTATGCGCCAACCAAAAATTGGCATTTTGTTGACTTTTCCGAAAAAGGGAGAAATTGTGACATTTGGTATACAGAGTGAATGAGGAGTTGTCCGACATGACGTCACGGATTCCGTCCAATTTGCCGAGCGCACGGATCCCCATGAGCGGCAGGGATGGTCATATTTCTTTGACTTTGAAAATTCATAACTTTCGAGCGGGTGATCCGATTTTGCTCAAATTTTCACAGTTTGTTCATCTGATTTTTCTTCATTCAATGAGAGCACGGTAATTCCAGGGGATGGTTTCCCTTTAAACAGTGTACAAAGTCTGAACAGAGAATAAGGCTTGGGCATGATTAAGAAGAAAATCAATACCTGTCATTTTTGTATGCATATCATCTGGTTTTGAATATTGATTCATGTGGAAATATAAAAAAACTATTAAAGTCAGGTTCTAAAGCAATCTTTCATTAATTTTTTGAAATTATTACTAGAATTAATTGAATTCCATCTAAAAATCCCTTCTTGTGGCAAAACGATTGCTATAACAGATTAGTATGAATTATTCTTGTCTTAATACAGACAAGATCCCATCCATTTTCCTTCTCAAACAATACATTTTAATGAGAATGTTGACATTTTCTGTTGCCATGGTTATATGAACACCCACTCCTTCCAGGCATATGATGATGGTAACAATATTCCATTTCACACCACAAAGAGATTCTTATAACCACAAAAAAATATCCAGCGTCTCATTTTTTCCTGGTTTTGTTATTTGTTTTAGTTTATAGAAATGCATCATATACGCAAATATATTGTAAAATCAATAGAAAATGAAACAATTTACTGTTCATGACAAGACTTCAACACCATTAGTACTTTTGAATACCACAAGAATCAGGTGCCTGGCAGGCTGATAGATGCAAATTAATTTATATACTCAACACGTGTATTTGACGTCTTTTGAGATAAAGCAATAGAAAACTTGCAGAAAATATGAAATCACATTATTTTTTGTGAGTGTGAAATGTATGGAGAAATTTATTGTTCAAACTATGTTCTGTGCAAGATGTTTAAACGGATTTAATCAGAAAGGAGGCTCTGATCCATAATTTACCACTAGCCTTAAATTCATTACTGACTCTTCAAATATTCATTACTGACTCTCTAAATAAAAAGAAATGGTAAACAAAATCAAATCTGATTTACATAGTTGTTCTTGGAAAATAAAGACATGAATAAACCCCAAATGAAGCAAAATATTTGTTTAGAAAGGTCATAAGAACCAAAACAATTGTTGATTTAGATACATGAACAATGCAAAGTTGAACAACTTCTGCAGACCCATTGCTGAACTTTGTAAACAAAAGCAAAGATACAGAAATCAATTACGCCAACTCTCACAGATAATCTAATTCCTAAGGTCAACTATTCAGAGCTCTCACAGTTTGTGTGGAAGTAAAGTGTGTGCAACAGGCTACTATCACCAGTTCATATCTTCTTTGGTGTTATGAATGAAAACTATGAATAATTTTACTCTTCATATTTGATTAGCAGTTTTAGACATTGAAGAAACATTTCAAACAATTTCTGTGTGAAGAAGTTGCTAAACGAAACATCTTTTGTATAGCAATCCTGCTAAAATGCATTGCGAATTGCGATGCGATACCAGGAAAATTATTTCCTAAAAGATGTGAGAAGAGTTGTGAATGTAAGAAAAGCAGAGTCAATGCAAATCCATCAGTTATTGGACACAATGGGTGTTCTACAAAAACTTAGAGGGGAAACCCCCTAAAAGATAGATACTAAACAATGTATAGGCCTCCCTACATGTACATTAAATTTATGGAAGTACTTTACATGTAAAGGAAATTATTCTACTGTTCAGATATTTTCTAGATTTTGGTCAAATTCAACAAGTGAGTATTTTGATGATATTTGAAGGTTTTTGACAGGGTTTGGACACCAGAATGTGCAGCATACAGATAAGAATTTTTTTGTCAGACGAAGACCGCAAAATTCAAGAAAAAAATCTGTTTATTTTTAAAGTAATGTGGGTAGACATGTAACATGTGTTTTGAGAAATCACCATCAGCCAATTGAAAGGCAATGCAAAAAAGAAGCCCATGGATGCATACACCTGTACATATGAATGTATAGAAAAGCAACAGATTGTCAATGCCATAGGCTGATGGATACATTACTGACAGGATTTTGGCATTTATACTGAATTTGCATACATGTACCATACATTGTAGCTTGTAGCCATGTACATTTCTTGTACACTTCTCTCAGTATTCATTAACACCCTGTGTCAGCCATTTTGGAAGGCAATGCAAAAAGAAGCCCATGAGTACATAGATGTAAATGCACTGAAAAGCAAGAGATTGTCCATGTCATAGATTGATGGGTATGGACTCAATACTGACATTACTGTATCTGGATATATATGTACTACACATATTTCTCCCAGTATTCATTAACACCCTGTGTATATTTCATGTACATTTCATGTTCTCTTCATCACATACTCTGGTATTACCTAGGTGTGAAGGCCTATTATTCTGACACCCATACTGCACAAAACACAATCAGGAAAAAAATCCTTTCAGAGTTGCAGACTGCATTGTATTTGAATTGTTTGTGTGACTCACGCCACAGGGACGGGTTACACATGACAGCTTTCTCGGAATGCATAATATCAGCTGCATAATTTAACCGGTGAAAAGTGTACAGAAAATGGATACTCCCCTGGTAGTATGAACAACAGTGTAGTAATTGAGCGAAGAGTTATAACGTATACTACATTGTAGGCATGTATCGAAAAGAATGGTTGTAATAACAGAGCAGTGTTGTTATGTGGACGCATAGGGAATATTTTTGTCATGATTCAAAAACATGTTTGCAAGATAATTAAGTGTGATGTTTTGGACAGTATGTTATCTTATTAAGGAAAATCACTCTGTACATTCAGTACATTCAGTTCAGATATAAACCCATAAAATAAACCACATCTGATGGTCAGTTTGACAATCACTATTCAAAAGTGTGCATAACATTGCTATTGATCACATTAACAAAAAATCAAATTTTAGATAATTGATATCAATCTACAAAAAAATGTTGTAGTCTCCCGTCAAAATTGTAACTGTGGTATAAACATAACCACCAGATGTCCTTTTCCCCTAGAATTTTCTGCTGCCAGTACATAACATGTCAAGGCACATACAAAAATATGTTTTATGTACAGTACTTACTAAGAATGATCAAGTATTTTACTTGCCCATAAAAAATAATTGCTTACTTAAATTCCTGACTTTTGGCGTGTCTTTTAACTGGTGAATACAGTTTGTCTTTCATACATGTAGCGCAAGCATGAATAAATTACAAAATACATTACAAAAACACTCTCTTGAGGTGTTAACAGGAGAAACCTGTTGGCTAAGGTGATTGTAAGGCCAAGAGATGATGATGGACAGGACCCCCCTCCAAAAATATATATCTGGTTGCCCTCAACGGACCAACCCACTGAAAATGACACAACCAGATTTTTTTGAGTAACGCTCAAATTGAAAGATCCAATTAAGTCCAGATAAACTAGTGAAATGCAACTGTAAAAGTCATTTTGAGATATTTCTTTGCTTTTCACTCACTACTTAGGGGGTGTTGTTCAAAAGTAACAATTGATCGCAAGTTGCAGTTGATCGGAATATGCCAATCAAAATCATAGTTTCATGCGCGTCTTGATAAATGCGGGCACCATGCACGAATGATATTGCGCATTACAATTTGCAAAGTTGCAGTTGATTTTGAGCAACACCCATTAGTCTTACTTTTCCCATGAATTGTGAGGGTTAAGTTTAAAAAAAAAGATAAGTGTGAAAAGATATTGATAAATTTCTCCAACCGAACAACACTGTTTTTTAAAAGGCGTTCAGAGGGCAAACAAAACATTTTTTCCGAATGTTGTAGCCTGTCAGAGCCATCCAGCTGGTAAAAGCATCATCCATTCAGCTATAAAGCAGAAAATGAGCTCATGACTGATAACCATTCAACCAATCAATTGGCACACATGCTCATGACGCACATGTAGAATACCATACCAAGCTCCTGTTGAAAATTTATGTAGTAAAATAGACAGATCTACATTAATAGATTCAAATTCATGCATTTTGACAACAGACCCGGTATTCATTAACCGTATGTAACGATTGGACTACAATGTTTACCTGGAATCCAGTTTGCATACACTTCTTGTTGCACTGTCAAGAAAGCCTTGGGCAAGTTTCAAGACTAGTGCAAACTCCTAAAAAAGGTTAAGGACCAATTGTAAATATGTATCATAATTTTATATATTTGGAAATAATCAAATTTTTATGCAACTGTTTTCAATATCATCAAACACATTGTAATAAATTTCACACAAAATAGTGATTTCAGTTCTTGAATGATTATCTCTTGCTCCATTACAAATTCTGAAACGGGGAACTTTTTACAAATTGGTACCAATGTAAAGTGATGCCTAACTTTATTTAGTAGTGTATAATGACTGGGAATATCTGCTTTAGGGAGAGCTCAGGAGTAAACATTTGAATAAAAAATTTGCTATCAAAAATTTAAGTGTTCCATTTCAAAATACAAACAGGTATCTACAGGCATTGTAATCAAAGACCTCCATATGTATCTATTTGAATAGCATAATTGGTAATTTATCACAGCCAAATGAATGGTAAATTGCGAGCAAATTTGCAATTACTGAAATAGTTCCATGCAAATACTTCAGTATAATGAATCTTAATAACAATTCCAGTTCTATTCTGTTTTCTTTATGATTATCGGCAATGACCGGTTTGCAAAATAATTTCATAAAATCAGAGAATGTTTTATTTTGGAGCTACAAAATGAATCTAGAAACTACGTATGTCAAATGATTTGTTATTACAGCATTTTTGTTCCGAAAAATGAATCATATCAAACAAAAATCAAACTTTCTCCATTTTTGATTATCCGGCAGGATAACTGCAAAAACTCATAAAGAAATACATTTTAAGGCCTACACAAAAGGTAGTAAAACATTTATGAGTAATTTCTTAATGGATTAATTTAGTGATTGACTCAATGCCTAATTGCTTGATTGTTTTCTCATAATGATAAGCTTTCAATATTGCTTCTGAATGCATGCAGGATTCATCGAGTATTCAGGCGCAAAGTTCGCCACGTGGACTTCCCAGAAGAGATTCTGTCTATAAAATCAGGGCTAAACGGTTTAAAAATACCACATGAAAAACTCAAAACAGTGTCATAAGTAGCTAAGGCTTCCGATACTTGATATAACATTGGCGAAGCAAGGCCATTTATTGTGTTAAAATACTTCCAGGAAGCGCTGGGTTTATTAGCAAGGATGTCATTCGTAACCAATCAGTTGGTTATGGGAAATGGAGGCCCTTTACGCATCATTTCCCAGCCATTTGAAGAGCCACAAGTTCAGTTGGGTGCTTCGTCAGTGTACAGAATCGTGATATGCTACTGAGACTTCAATTTCAAAACTCTGAGGAAAACTAATTATGAGCCAAAACTTGAATCATCAAGAGTATAAAGTAATCTAAGCCAATTGAAGGTCAGGCCCTCAATGTCAATGTATTGGCCTCAGTGCCCATTAAATTTGGTCTTACATTGTAGATTGCACTCTTTTTTTTTAAGGGGAATTACACCCAGGCAATAATGTACTGTCAGTAAATGAAGAAAAATCAGATGAACAAACTGAAAATTTGAGCAAAATTGGATAATCCCTTCAAAAGTTATGAATTTTCAAAGTTATCATTTCCATCTGTGCTGGGCATCCTTGAAATGGCATGTGTATAGCTAATTAGCATAATCTGTGATGTCATACATGGAGAACTCCACATTCACTTTGTATATAAATTCATTGAAAATGGATCAATATCATATTTCAAATGAGGAATCAACCCCGTTCTTTCTGGAATGCTTGCAGAATTGATGTGGCTATAATATGTTTAGCCGAAGAAACAAAATTTTGTCTATTTTTCTGGAAAAAGAGGAAAATGTGAAATTTTGTGTAACAAAGCGAATGGAGAGTTCTCCATGTTGGCAGCCATTTTGTGCCTGTGCATTTGCCAATTAAGGACCCCATGAGGGGTGTACATCAAAACTTTGAAAATTCATAACTTTTGAATGGATTATCTGATTTTTCTCAAATTTTCATAGTTTGTTCATCTTATGTTTCTTCACTGAATGATAGCAATTTAATCTCTGAGTGTACAATGTAGTTCCCCTTTAATCTCGTTCCCATTTTGATAAAGCATTTGGCTTGTTAGAAAGATAGTCTTGCCATTAAAGATTTCAAAATGTTAGGACTGTCTATCTACATGTTGATGTACATGTACAGTCAAACCTGTCTATAGTGGCCACTGTCTATAGTGACAACCTGTCTATAGTGACCACTAAAATTTCCCTCCAGGTGAACATGCATGTTATAAAACCTGTCTATAGAGGCCACCTGTCTACAGTGGCCACTTTCTCTGTTTCCCTTGGGGTGGCCTCTGTAGACAGGTTTGACTGTAATTGTAAATATGTGCAGATGAATATAATGTAACAGAAGAGAATTAAAAACAATGAAGGTCAGACCCTCCAGAGAAATCTGTGACACTGCAACTGACAGAGGAATAACTCCAGCATAATTTATTAACGTACAAAGTATGTCAGTGAACTTGTCGCTATGTCAGGATTTCATTGTGTCCCCTCAATGTATCTATGTGTATGACAGCATTTACATAGAAGTGCATGAGGATGCAGGTACTCTACATGTAGCTAGGATTATTCCCCATACATGTAACATTACAGTGGAAACTTGATATAAAGATATCTGATATAACAAAATATCTGATATAAAGAGGTAACAAATCTGGTACCAGGTCTATAACTTACTGTTTTTTTTAACTCTACTATATAGAGATTACTGCTATAACAAGGTATTTTTGATGATCCCAAGCACCTTGTTGTACTGAGTTTCTTCTGTACCACAACTTTTATAAATCTATTGCTTTCTCCCAAAGTTCAATGCATGCTGGTAATGATGGTAACTTGTTGATCGATGCATTTGTCAATGCTTTGTATCGGACACAAGCTGTCAAAGAGAAACTATCCCTCAGATATCCTGCCCAAAACTGAAAGGGGTTTTCCCATACTGTACAAGTCAGTGACCACCAACAAACAATACTTGTTTTGTCGTTCTGAGAGAGTTCGTAAGTAAAAACATGCCTATTTACAATACGCTTTCACTAGTTAGCAAAATAAAGATTGGTTTCTTAAAATCATGTATTTTATATCAATACATGACCTTGCACTAAATTCTACTTCATGGAATTGTATCTTTATTTCTATGAAATAACAAAATTTAAATGATGAATCTCAATAAATTTCCAATCCAAATTTCCACGATTTGCAGAACATGTATATGAAAAGAAGGCTAATGATTCCTTTAGATTGCAAAAAAAGATCACTTTGAAAACACCATTTGTGATCAGGTCCCTGTTTGTCCTGCTTAATAAGGGCTCTAAGACTGATCTTTGAAGCAGGTTTTCCCAATTCTCTAGTGTAATTTTAGTGTCTAATTATTGTCAATATACTGTACGTGGAGGCGCCCTGAAGTGGACCTACACTGTAGCTGTAGCCTTTCAACCAGAGGGCCGCGGTTCAGGTCCCATGCATGGCATTAATTTCCTTCAGCTAGAAAGTCATCCACATTGTGCTGCACTCAACCCAGGTGAGGTGAATGGGTACCTGGTAGGAATATTCATTCCTTTAAATACCATGTGCGCAGGTGTACGCCAGGCTAAAGCCAGGGTAATACTAATGCAAAGCGCCTTGAGCACTCCGCAGAGTTGATACGTGCGCTATGTAAATTGCATTGATTATTACAATGTAGATATTAAGTGCTGGTAAACAGATTACCGCATGCCTGCATATAAGTTACATGTGAAAGTATGTAAATTAAATTATTTATATAAATCACTCTTAATGATCACAAGTGCATGCAATGGGTAAGCATAGCATTAGAAAATGAAACCAAGAAGTCTTCTACTGTAGAAAAGCAAAGACATTTCCGACAGATATTTGACGTACATGTAAGTGGTAAAAATACCCACCAATCTTTTTTGAAAACAGAATGAAAATAAAACTTATTGTCAAACTCATTTTTAAGAATAGATAATAGAATTTATTATCTATTGTGAACTTGTTGCTATGTCCGACAACCCTCCGGCAAGCTTTCAGGTCGAAAAAATAACCTAAGTTGTGTATATTAAAGAAATTCCATAAAATTGGCATTTATTTTTCAGTTAACCCGCCTATTACAGCCTACAGACAGTGTACCAATGTCAATGGAAAAGAGATTATTACACTACAGAACTTGTAGAATGCCCATGATGTATAAAATGATCACAGGCAAACTCCAATTAGCAAACACTTATCACATCCCTTATTACACAACCAACGCAATATCAACAAATAAAGTCTTCTTTCTAGACTCTCATAGAAATTTTTATTCAGGCCATCATCCTACAGGTACAAAATACTGTATAAGCCAATATTTTAGCGTACAGATATTTTCGCGATTTCGGACCAGTTCGACACATTGGCGTGTTGTTATTTTCACATTTTCAACAGTGTTTGTACACACATGAATGTGCACCATATAGAGTGGAAATTTTCGCGAGGCCCAAACCGCGAAATTAGCGAAAATTAAACCAAAGCGAAAATTTCAGCTTATACAGTATGTGAATGCTATCATTAATTCATCAAATTCATAAGACTCAATCAGGAACAGATATAAATTTGATGGGAAGCTTTATTTGGTTGATCAAAGCTGAAAAATAAAAACTACAAGTTACACAATGAAAACCAAATCCATCAAGTACCCTGCTCAACGTGCAGAATATAAATCCCAAATGCATTTAAGATCTAGCAAGTCAGAATTCAAGAGACCTTAAATTTCTATTTTCTCATCTCAAAGTACATGCATTATCAACCACAAGTCTACTCCAAAGCAAGTACTACACATATTGAGATGTACATGTATCATAAATGTACACAACATATATAACCTAAATAGGGTCTGGACACAGAGACTAAATAGGTCATAGTGTCTGTATTTTGTTCTTTGTCCGAGTTCATAGTTCAAGTGGTTTGCTCATTGACAAGCTAACACAGTCCACCTACAAGAACTATTCTATCACAGTCACTTGTGTACAAATGGCAAGAATGAATATCAGCATACTGATTAAACTCAAATTGATATTGTGAAATGGGCCAGTATGCAAAACTGTATAAATGATAAATGATAAATAAATTATAATACATATTTTGATCAAGTCAACTCTAAATTTTAAGAAATCAAAGCTGAGATTCTTTTAGCACATTTAGATCAGGGGTCTAGGGCCAGTTCGACATTGCTCTATCCCTCTCTTGTTAAATGCCTATTCCCATCTTTTAACATCTTTTAGTAAAAAGCGGTCAGGTATTGAACCCGGACCTTCCTGTTGTGGGCAAGCGCTTAACCAATAGCCAATTGCGCCAACACACATTTTTGTCTTTCTTTCTTTCTTTTTAAATGCCAATGAGTCATGCATTTTCTTTATTTTTACATCAGGCATTGGCGAGAGTGCAAAAAATGGGGGGGGGGGGGAACTACACTCTTAGACCCGGTTTACACCACTGGAGGCTGGCCGAAGCCTAGCCTAAATATGGAACTTGACCAAATTTTGCGCCCAAATTATGTGCGTATTACATTGAAAAAACATAAGCCGGCCGATCAATATAAATCACAAGTACAGGAGAACTTGCTGATATGTGCAAACTATATCAGTGCAAGTGCAAACTCCAAAGTCCTTTAAATTGTCCCTAGAATTATCACCACCCCAAAAATGAAAATTCTGGGATGGTTGCTAGAAAATAGCCATAAATCATTATTTGCTTAGGCATAAATTGATGGGTGTTTCCCAAAAAGCTCATGAAGTACAGAGTTGAAATACGTATGGAGGCCAATTCCTATACAGATACCAAGGAAACATCACATACACTGTACAATTTACCACTGCTGACAGCTTGAAAATCAATTGCAACTACGATGAATTCTTTGATGGTGTGTGTTACCATGGAAATAACAAATCACATGTCAAATAAATATGCAGATGGCCCATGGCCAAATAATCACAAAACCATTAAAATATTGTTTGAAATCTAACATGATTTCACAATTTTTTTATAATGCAAATGATAATTGGACAAATTTTCAGTTGTAGTCCTGTACATACATGTACGTGTATAAATGGGGTCAGTCTGAATTTGGATTTATTTCATATGGATGTTTGGGTGGTTTTATTGCTGTTACTGCTACTATTTCGTCTACATGGTACTTGTATGAGGAGTTTGTAATATTATAATTAAAAAGTATGGACTCTGATTTGTATTCTAAATATCGATGTCGTAGTGACATACTTGCAAGTCTACTTACCAAAAGGAAAATCTCAGCTGTACTTCTGAATCCAGTCTGCCTGGATCTGTAAATAGCGAAAATAAAAGAGAAAGGGAAAATTTGGATTAAAATATCATTGTCTCTTGTATCCCTAAATAGTTTCCACATATAATTATAAATGACTATAGATACAGTCATGGATGGTTTCATATATATGTCAATTTCCAAGACCTTGACAAAATAACAAGCAAGCAAGCAAAACGCTTATTTTCATCAGTTGCTCCCATAAGACACTCGGGGTGTTCACACTATAAATTCAAAGAGATTTAGATCGAGATCGGAACATCAATATTATTCAGCTAGAGTTCATACTAGAGAGGTGATTCAAATCGCGATCCAGATTCGTAGCCTAGAAGTTAAATGATCAAAACAATCACTGCACACACGTACCCGCACGACGGATATTCCCATAACGCGCAGTGGGATTAATCACATTGAAGTCCAAATCATCTACTTTTCCCATAACAGTCGACGGGATGACATTTTGGAATAATTACATTCCTATAAAGTGTGATTTGGATCGTGATCCGTATCACCAGAAAATTGTGTCCACACTACGAATTACCATGATCCTGACAGCTACATTGTACAGTATGTCAGGATCACCGTAGTGCGAACTCCCCACTATGCCAGTCCCCCCAAAGCTATACAGACATAAGATAAGACACCATTCCAACAATAACAAGATCATCATTGGGCATAACCTCATGAGGACACACTCAGGCATTAGTCTGCAAGTACAGACCCTAGGCTTTCGGTGTGTGCATGTGCTGTAGCGTGATACAGAGTATGTAATCTTTTAGAACATGACACACTGCATTGCTTTTGCCTTTAGACTAGGCCATGGCTGAAGGAAAGAAGCAATGCTGTGTGTGATGTAGTCACACAATGCATACCCTGAATCACGCTCTTCGCATGCACACACCAAAAGCATAGGGTCTGTGCTTGCAGACTGCTCAGGAATCAGTATCCAATCACGTCTTAATCAAGACTCAATTAATATTCTTTCAATGCCTTATCTCAATACAATTAATGATCAATCAACAATCAGATGATTAAACTTCACAGAGCCAACTCATTCATAATCTACGGCATATAGGCCTACATTGTACATGTATTGTATTCTTTACAACTTTCTTGCAATACTAGTATCAATATTCTTTATTGATGCCAATATAAATAATAATAATTCATAATAGTAAAATATATCATTTGCAGGGTACGAAATCCACTTTTTCAAGAAATGCTCAAGGTGCTACTAATGATGTGAAGAAGTAGGGTAAACTATACACAAGAAATAGAGAGAAGAGAGAAGTGCAAGAAAAATAACGAGGAGACGTAATCAATTATATGCAATGTTGAAAAGGTGTCCACAAAGGGTCTGTAACTGAGACTATACCTGCACAGTGAGAGGGACCAATGTTTGTGCATGTCAGTATTGGAAATCGACTCACCCAGGTGTGGCCCATTAGTACTGTGTTACATCTGTGCAGATCTACTACACACAAAACACTCCCAAACAATCCACACATTATTAACGCAACATCGGAAAGCTATTCATGTTGCACTGCAAAATAAAGCTTTGCAATACAAGAAAATATTATTACAATGCCATTTCCATATCTGTTAATATATTAACATGCAGCAGACGTGTTTAACACGTCTGTTACAAAACGGATTTTTCTAACTTTATTCGTCTCGTGTCATGGTACCTGAAGAGTAGCGAGACTTTCTTTCTTATTTGAGGGTTATACCCCATTATTAGAGGACTATGTCTTCACTTGCGTTCTACACTTTACTCATTTCATTTTGATATTATTCAACGGAACGCGTCGCTTCATCGTTTTTTTATATATATATATACATCCATCATTACTAACATATTCCTCATTGAATTATATCAATTGATAATTACCTTTCTTGTAATTAGTTATGACTATTGCAAAAAATATTATGGATAAACCCCATCGAAAAATGCAACACAAACCACTCTAATGAATTAGTGCTGAAAAAAAATTTGACTGCATGACAAGTTGATTACCTTTTATAGTTCTGACCCAGAAAATACATACCAGTGGTTTATCTTTTATTTCATTTATTATTTATTCTTTTACTTTTTATCAATACACAAGTGCTGTAATCTCATAGGCCAAAAATCCAGAGAGGTCAATAAAATTATCTCTGGATACAGATAAATCAGACTATTTTTAAGATAGTAATCTAATCCTAATTAGAATTTGAGAAATTTGGGAATAAATTCCACATGTTGAATTGTTCATTGAGTAAAAAATGCTTATGACTGGGCTTAGTCACTGCCAAGGTTAATAAGAAACATTGGTCATTTTCATAAATGGATGTTGGTCATTCAAATAAAAACCATTGTCATATGTATATCCTGGATGCTTGAACAGTATGATGCTATTTTTAACAATTCTGTTTCTGAGAAAATAAATTGCACAATGTATAAAAATTGTTTACCAATTATAGTAAACTAAAAATTTTGTGAACATATAGTAATAATCAAATTATTATCTCAAATAGAACTATCTTTATTAGACTAATTGAACCAAGAAATACATGTAGCCACAGTTGCCTTTGAATTATATGGTATTATTGAAACATGTAACATAAAGAATGTGTGTGTACTTGTTGCTATAGCAGGGGTAATCGATACCCTTGCAGGAAGCTTCCTAGCTAGCCACCACTTCATACAGTCCCAATCACATAAAAGCCACAAATCATCTAATCCAAAACAATTCTTCTTCCAGTTGAGTCATCTATGATCCGAGTTTTGTGTCCCTCTCTGTTCAGGAGCATAAAATCAGGTCACAAAGGATTCAACTCAACTGAGAATCGTGTCAAATGGGGGCAAATCAAGGCTTGAAAAGCGTGACAAAACCTTGAAAAAGAGAAATCTGCAGGAACGAAGCGCTGGATTTTGACATTGAATGGGAGAGACAGATGACTTAAATCATCAATTCCATGTCGGTCAATCCACGTACCAATTGAGGAAATGCCCGATTTTGATCTAATCTCCAGATTTTAAAGTTCATTAGTAGGGTTATTCAGTATCAAGGTTTGCTCACATATGAAAATTTTAACGGGGTTTAATTTTTGTTCTTTTCGCGGTGAAATGGATGACCACGAATTTAACACCCGCAGAAATAATCCTTAATAATTTGTAAGAAAAGTTAACATGTACAGTACTTCACACATTGAGTTTTGAAGCGCCATAATATCGCTTTCAATGTTTCAATCCCAGATACATGTATATTTGCTTTTCTAATCATAATCTCCAGAATAAACTGTGATTATATGGCCATTCTTTATCATTTTTGGCATTTAAAATCTTTCTATTCTAGTAGTTATTACACTCCGCTTCTTGAAAAATCTGAATTAGTTAGGTCGGATGATCATATTTCTATTAATGGATTGTACCTGTGAATTCAATACCCCACGAAAATGTTAATGGACTAACCAACCACGAAAAATGAACACCTCGAAATGATCCCGTTATACAGTAACATCCAAAAATGGAGCTGCATTGCAAGAATGGCTTTCCACAAGGTGGAAATGCAAAAGTTACAGTGTGCCTTGAATTATTCTTTTTTATTCATTAAAAAAGTAAAGAAATTGAGAAAGTTGCATGGTTTTATTTCATGAGAAATATGCTAGTCCTGAGACGGATAAGACAGTGCTATAAAAAAACAAAATTTCAAATCAAAATAAAATTTGGAAATATAGGCGGGTCCTGAGAGGGATAAGACAGCTATAAAAGCCTAATTTCATATATGTAATATAAAAACAAAATTTGGAAATATCGGAAAAACATTAGTAGTCTCGTTTAGAGCTTGTTATGGACCATTTCTCATAATTTTGAGTACAACTACAGGTCGTCTTTTTCCACATCGGCCTAATACCCAAAACCAAAACGCTAAATTCAAGAAGGCTAAAGTTCCAAACTGCGCCCCTTGAAAAATGCTCATACGAAACACCATGATGTGAGCGACTCGTTAAGAACAGATGATGCGCTATCTGAATACGGCTATTTCAGAGGAAATCAGAGCTTCAACAAGTCTGTAAAGGCTTAATCCACTGGATCTATGATGGTGTGTGTAGTATGCAGGAGTAATATGTCCCATTTAATCCCTAAACTGTGTCACCAATTTGAGGCCACAACTACTTTTAGACCACTTTGAACAACCTAATCAATATTGGCAATGAGCAGTGCCGAGTAAAGGACATGAAATTATCAATGAAAATAAACAAATTTAGCTATTGTTTGGCTCGCAGTTTCAAAGCTTTTTTATGTCGTAAAGGGCCATTAAACATGGTCTAATAAACAAAGTATTTCTATGATTACTTAATTTGTGTAAATGCACTAAAAATCATACATCTATATGAAGAGGTGGATCCAGCATTCGTCTAGAGTATGGAATAGAGAGGGTTTTTCCCTGCTATAGCTTCAAAGCAATAAAAAGTCTCTTCAGGTTTTCGTGATTGTTGAATACACCTTGTAAGTCACGATTCACTTGTTAGTGAAAAATGGTAGGGATCACAGCATTAAAAATGTCAACGAAAGAGGGTCCCTTTACTATCCCCCTCCCCTAAAAAAATCATATATCTGCCTATCTATAAGGGTTCCCACCAATTGAGAACAACCTTTCCTGACTTTTCCCTGATTTTGAGTGATTTTTATCAAATTCTTTGACTTTTCCCTGACTAGAAACGGGAAACTTATTTTCCCAGTTTCATAGTCTTTTCAGATAGAATGGAAACCCTGTGCTGTATTAAAAGAGCTTTTATCTTTTCATGCTATATAAATTGTGCATGTGATATGATAAATTCAGTACAATGTACGAAGATCGAACATGTATGTAACAACCTGTAGTACAAGGGAGGGAGTCAAGGTGCTTGTATGAACTAACGATCCAAGGACCTCCCTCCGCCCATCACATTATCACATAGTTGTCAGAACCACTCTAGAGAGACATCCGTTCAACTCAATGGTGTAATTACTCTACCAAACGTGTGCACTATTTTCCTCATCATATTATCACCACATATCACCATAGCAAGGTATTATAGAAGGATACCAGACAAGACGCTTTATGAATTTTTAGGATATAATTGAAAATTTAATAACCTGGGACCTGTTTCAGAAAGCTGTTTGTAGAGGTGCACATGACTCTCCTAACAACTAGTGACCCTTTCTC
>BQKZ01001011.1:74076-87767 GCA_036244855.1 Temnopleurus reevesii
TGTACAACATGTTCATGATATCATGTTTCTTTTTAAGTAGATTTGAAGACAAAATTTGGCGATAAAAATATTGGCTTTTACCAAAACTGTACTTGGGCTTTAAAGTTACACACAACTTTACGTTCGACTGGTATCAATTTTTGCGCTGAATGCGCGCACCATTATGAATCATTACGTGCAAGAAGGGTTACCAGTCGAACGTAATGTCGTGCGTAAAGTCTTTCTTATCTTGGTGAAACACCTCCCAGGTCATATGAAAACCTACACAAGAGGGAAGCCATATCAATGTTAACCCATTTGATATAGGAATTATTTTACAAGTATTCCTCTGATACTGTAATAGGCCTAAGGAATGTTTTCCCTAAAATTTGAGTGTAGTAAAAATTGACATCTTTTCTTGGCTTGTTTTACTCACTCGTACCAGATCATATCGTACAGTATCATTCAACTACATTCAGGCATTGGCAACGATATCTATTATACCTGTCTAAGGAACGTTTTTCCCAACATTTCAGTGTTAAGCTGTAGTGAAAATTGGCATATTTTATTCACACTTTTGCAGTGCTCATGATGTGGTGTATGGTTTAACAACAAATTTTTTTTGTCACACAATGTTGTCATGAAAGTATCAAGAGAAAAGCAGACATGCCAACCAAAAATCGTATTCCTTAATACTATTTCAAGATCATCTTTTAAAGGCATACTAATATGAGATCTATAGATGTCTAAGAATTTGCCGAATATCATCTTGTCATAATTCATTGTGCCTGGTTCCATTGCAAATTTAATTGTCTATTCAATTACCTGTTTAAAATAAGTGCTTTTTGTTCATGGCAACACACCTTCCAAATTGTATGGAATTTTTCAGATGTCGGGTTCATCCATAATTTGTTATATTTGTACTGTGATTTGTGGAAAATGAACTTGAGCTTGAACTCGAAATATTCAAGGTATATAACAAATTTTGGTTGATGGGTATTGTATGGTTTCCTGGTATATTCACGCCAGGTGCCCATTTGCTTCACCAGGGTTGAGTGTAGCATGATATATACCTCCACCATATTAAATGGAAACTTATCATAAAGTTTATTTGATCCATGAATTTAATTGGAAAATGTGCGCAAAGCAAGAGCTAGGTTATTTGATAATTTGATTGTAATTTGTCACGTTTCATGCATGTTTTTTTTTTCATGCATGTTTTTATGCATGGTTTAAACGGTTACTCCAGGCCAAAAATAACTTGGTTTGATTAAAAGCGCAAAAATTAGACGAAAATATCAAAAAAAGTTTGAGCAAAATCGGACAATAAATAAGAAAGTTATGAATTTTTGAAGGGTTTTTAAAAATAATTTAAATAGTTATAATTTTAGCAAATTGGCAACTTTGCATCACGTGACATCAAATAGTGATGACGTAGGTGCGTCACTTCTCTACAATGGGCTTATTATATATCATTGCTTTTTAATCCGTCTTTTTAATCTTTAGAGAAAATTTTGTTGATGGATAATGTTCAACACATATCAAGCAATTATGTTCAAGAAATATATATATTCAAAATAAGTTTTATATGAAAGATGAAATGATAAATTATGGAATAAATATGATTTTAATAAACAATAAATAAGGAGAAGATTTATTCATATAAAGAATTGCTCTAATTAAGAGAATTTGAATATTTTCAACACTAATTTAATGACGTATTTTGTTCCATCGATTTCAATGTTGCTATAAATTGATTGCATAAATATGAAAAATAATTTGTCAATAATCATTTTCTTTTATATTATATTGTTTTTGTACAATTTATCATGTATGTTATTGTTTTTCAAATCATATTTTCTTTTTTTTTATCATTTTGGTTATTGTAAATCCAAAGAGCATTCCTTTACCATAATTTACAGTAGTAAACATTAGTTTGCTTCCGTGCAAGCGTAATTATAACACAAAATACATATTTCTTATTAAACATATTGTTTATTAAAATCATATTCATTTATATAATTTTGTTATCTTTTGTTCGTAAACAATATTTCAGAAGGTATAATCAAGAATATATATTCAACGAGATGAATTCCTTGAGAAAAGGAACTATTTTTGCGCCCAATGGCATTTAAACAGAACATTAAAAAACAAAGAGATTATACACTCACTCTAGAGAAGTGACGAACCTACGTCATCAACACGTCATGTCACGTGACCTGTAGTTACAAATTGGCCAAAAATATAACTATTTTTCAAATATTCATAACTTTTTTATTTGTTGTCCGTTTTCGCTCAAATTTTTTTTCATCTGTTTGTCTGATTTTTGCGCTTTGAATCAAAGCAAGAAATTCTTGGTCCGGAGTCCTCCTTTAAAGACTGGGTCTGCCCAAGAAAAATCTTGTTTTGAATAAAAGCAGAAAAGTCAGATGAACAGATCAAAATAAGTTTGCAGAAAATCAGACCATAAATAAGAAAGTTATGAATATTTCAATGTTATAACTCAACATTTGTTTGTCATGCCGATTGGCAACGTTGAGTCACGTGATATGATGTATGTCATGCTCTTCATGCAGACCCAGTATCTATAATATACAGTGGAAACTCAGTATAACAAGTAGTCCAGTTGAGGACTGAGTGGTTTGATAGCACCCACCCCTGCATATTCACTTACACTGAACACACAGGGACTGCACTCCAATCAACCATAGAGTCCTTACATTACCCTCTAATATGTATACCCCTCTGATATTAGAGGGTAATGTAAGGACTCTATGGTTGAGTGGAGTGCAGTCCATGTGTGTACAGTGTAAGTGAATATGCAGGGGTGGGTGCTATCAAACCACTCAGTCCTCAACTGGACTATACAGTATAACAAGATGCTTGGGACCATTAAAATAGCTTGTTATAGCAGTAATCTCTTTACAGCAGAGTTGAAAAACAATACATTTTAAATAGCTTGGACCAGATTTATTACCTCTTTGTAGCAGATATTTTGTTATGTCAGATCTCTTTATACAGAGTTTCCACTGTTTATAAAATGTATAATTGATATATAATATTTATATTAAGGATAATCAGGTAGTAAAGAAGGCCATGAATTGATTTGCTGACTGATTCAGCTCTAGTTCTCCATATTCTGTGTCACAATATTCAATCTTCTGATTTTCCTTTATAATCACCTCTTTTTTATTTTTTTTTTGGTGTTATTAATATCCCTTCTTTTTTTGTCCCCAGTCTCCCATTTTTTCTTTGTCTCAAGTTACATGTACTCTATACAGTCAATTGACTGAATCTTTGATAGGTTTTGGTAGAAAAATATAGAAAGATTATGTTTTTGAAATTGATGAAATAAAATGTGCAATTTAGTTTCCAATTTATTTGAAACCGATGTAATTTGTTTGGGGTAGCTGTGATGACAGTGATACTGTCGATGATGATCATGATATTGATGATCATGAAGAGGATGATAATGATGATGCAGATTATGATGATGCTGCTAGTTAATGATGCTGGTAATGATAGATGATGATGGTGATGATGATGATGATGATGATGATGGATGATGATGATGATGATGATGATGATGATGATGATGATGATGATGATGATGATGATGATGATGATGATGATGATGGATGATGATGAAGATATTGAAGATGATGATGATGATGATGATGATGATGATGATGATGATGATGATGATGATGATGATGATGATGATGTAATGATGATGATACTGATGATGATGATGATGCTAATGAAGAGGATGATAATAATGTTGATGATGATGTAATGATGATGATGATGTAATGATGATGATGGGAATAATGATAATGATGCTGGTAACGATAATGATGATGGCCGAGATGATGATTATGATGATGATGGTAATGGTGATGATACGATGGAGATGATGACAGCGACACATTTTGTGAAATGGCGATTATGTCCATTCCAATCCTAAATCATTGGAAAGGCAGGGCAAATTGTATACATTGTATAAATATTCATCATAGGGTGCTCCGGGTGAATAAATATACAAGCTTTCTTCTATATATTTTGCTTGGGGGAGGGGGGGGGGGGGGCAGTTAAAATATGAATTTGATTGAGTCCCGGCTCTGGTGTTCAAATCTTGGGGTTTTATATTAATAAGCAAACATAGGTATAGCTCATATGTAATGTTAACAATGCATTTCAACTATTCAATCCAGTGAAATAATATTAAATCAAATCAAATAGCCTCAACGCGTCTGCGTCTGCTTATGGAACGCCAACCAAAATTTCGGAGAGGAAGACACGCTCAATAGGAAGACAGTAGACGGAGGATTTGGATCTAATTTAGCATCAATAGAAGACAATTGGAGTGATGATTGAAAATTTTGATGCGCAGGATTATGGCTAATGATTCTTGGATTTTACAGACGGCAAGAAGTGTCTGATGGTAAATATTAATACTCATTCGCTAGTAATGCATACTGGTAGATGATTAAATGTAGTCCCACTAATGAACATTTGTGCTGGTGAAATTCATTGCCCTGTGTACTAGCTTCTGCCAGAGAGAGAGAGAGAGAAATTTGGTTTTACTGCGTGTATCATTAAAATTTGAATATTTACGCCAGAAGAAGAATAAAGAGAGAAGGCGGCGACCGGGGATCGAACCCACAACCAACACAGGTCAATTTATGACTGTCCCAAACAGCTTGATTGCAGGTGCAGGCTACGCCTACGTCTACGACGCCTCGTAATGTCAGCTCAGAAATATATGCATTTTAAAGAAAGAGGAAGAAGTAATTGAGCTTTGCATCTTGATCACTAATGCCAGACAAATGATCAAGAATATGGGCATATCTATATGGTATTTTTTTTAATGTATTTTTTTTAAAGGAATATGCACATGATATTGATAATAATAATAGGAATAATTATATAGCGCCAGTATCTGCCAGGCTCTGACGCTCATGGGGCTCAACAAAAACAATACATTACAAAGACATCATTGAACTACTAAACGACTTGAAATAATAAATAACATAGTGGACCGATTTTTTCAACCATTATATTGACTTTTGTTTTGGACCCAACTTTTTAAATAAGAGAGTCAAATGCCTGCACAATTTATGGTTCTACAGTATATGTATTTACTAGTTCAGTGTACTTCATTTTTATTTTCAGAACCATGGAAACCGAGATGAAAGTGATCAAGGTGGAGATCAAAGAAGAGCCACAAGGAGACACCGACCTTGGATGCCAAACATTTGATGGAATGTTCAGTGACGAAGCCGAGCATGGAGGTTGGAGAGGAGATGGGAAGGTGGAAGGGACAAAAGCTCAGTCAGATGAATATCAGACTTGTACCATGAGAAGAGAAGACTTTGCGGAGAAAGGGATAGGAGGTGACGATGATAAAGGTGCATCTCTAGAGTCCCACTCACAAGATAATCTTCCAACATTGGTCTCCAACATAGAAGAAGATTTAGAAAATGGTTGGGTGGAGGATGATGATGATCATGAGGAAGAGGAGATGGAGATACCGCCATCAAAAGAAGATGCCCAGCAGGCCGGTCCATTGATTGTGGGTTCATTTATTGTGAAAGAAGAACCGGTAGAAAATGAGGATGGTTGTTCTACATCCCAGTCATCGTTAAAAGAGTGTAAGTATTGGTATTAAAAGGGAATGTTAACGTTATGGGCTTCCAGTTAATGGAGTGGAACTGAGGAAAGTTTGAAAATTTTAGCAATGGTGAATAATTCAGTCTGTTAATTTTCAGCATATTTTGTAAAGTTATGGGAATCCTTGAGTTATCAACCTTAGCATCATCTGTAATGTTGTACACTTAGTGGACAACTTTCATTTCACTTTCTGCTTAAAAAAGATTATATTAGCATGGGATTTCAAATTGATCATTACTGATTACCTGCATATTAGTGTTTTTCGGAAAAAGAAAAACAGAATCGGAAATTGTGTTATATAGATGTGGAGCATCTTTCATAATGATGTCTAAAATGTAAGCAAAGTTGTCACCTCCAATATTGCAACATATTTTACGGAACTTGCAGCAATAACAACAACAACAATAAGATTGCCCACGAATTGAACAAAATTTGCATAGAACATGAAATGAAAAGGATATATTTATACCATCTGCGAAACAATTTTTAACGTAATCATGATTATAGAGTTAATCAGTAAATAAAGATCAGAAAAATGCAGAAAGGTTCTGACTGTTTATAATGTTGTCCCACATTTAGTAAATAGTTTAGAATAATCTTAGCATGCCTGTTGAGTGTAACCTTTAACTTTATTGCTGTAAACGAGTATTCTGTTGTATGATAAATACCTTAGAAGTGCTTGAAACGTTTCCTACTAATATAACTAGAATTGAGCTTGAAGCTCTGGGACCTGTAACATAAAGGAGATATGATTAATATTTATTGTAAGTTAAATTGCATCTTTCATGTTACAGGCCCCATCTGTTAACATACATTTTCCGTTTATAAACTCTTGAAACTAGAAATTTGATCAATTAATGAAGCTTATGCTGCTATCTTTGATACTTTGTTCTTTCAGATATTGGAGTACCTGAACTGGTGACGACAGATTCAGGAATGACGTTTGAAGCTCTTGTCTGTGAACATATATTTTCCCTTTCTAAACTCATGAAATTAGGTGTCAATCCATGATGTTTATGTTGCTTTTTTGTCACTCTTTTTTTTCAGATGTTGCAGTACCTGAACTGGTCACAACAGATTCAGGAATGACGTTTGAATCATCAGGGACGGATAATAGTTCTAACAGTGGTTTGATAGAGATGTCATTGCAGGAAGATTATCACAAAGACTCCTACACTGAAAGATATGGGGCAGTAAAATCTTCAAGCCGTTCTGAAGATGGTGGACACTCCTTCATTGTGACGTCAATTGATGATTTGCCCAATCGCAGGAAGACGCAGATCAGCAAGACAAGCGATAACAAATGTACATCAAGTGGTAATGCTGAAGCAGGTGTGACAGCATCAGTGATAGAATATTCAGGATACCAATGTTTTGTCTGTCATGAAAATTTTGAACAAAGCGACTGTCTTTCTGATCATATGAAAATACACACAGGAGAAAAGCCCAATCAGTTCTCAGTAAGTGATTATAGGTTATCAAACACTTCTCATCTTTCTGAACATACAGGAACCCACAAAGGAGAAAATCCTTATAAGTGTTTAGTTTGTAGTAAATCCTTTTCACAGAGTGGTAATCTATCAAGCCATATGAAAACCCACACAGGAGAAACGCCCTATCAATGCACAGTGTGTAGTGAACGGTTTTCAGACCATAATCGTCTTATACGGCATATGAAAATCCACACAGGAAATAAGCCACATCAATGTTCAGTGTGCAGCAAACGATTTCCAACCAATTGCCATCTTTCCAGGCATCTGAGAACCCACACGGGAGAAAAACCCTATCAATGCTTGGTGTGTGATAAACGGTTTTCACACAAAAGTACTCTCACAGGCCACATAAAAATTCACACGGGAGAAAAATCCTATGAATGTACAGTGTGTCATAAATGCTTTTCCACCAGCAGTTATCTCTCACATCATAAGAGAATCCACTCAGGAGTAAAGCCCTATCATTGCTCAATCTGTGATAAATCCTTTTCACAGCCAACTCATCTTACAAATCATATAAGAACTCATTCAGGAGAAAAGCCCTATCCGTGTTCGGTGTGTGAGAAACGGTTTGCAGACAGGAGTGGTTTATCGAGTCATATGAGAATTCACACAGGACAAAAGCCTTATCAGTGTGCAATATGTAATAGACTGTTTTCACACAAGAATAGTCTCTCGAGGCATATGAAAACCCACACTTAATAAAAGCCATATCAATATACAGTGAAGCCTTTTCATAACGAGGTCCTTGGGACCATGAAAATTNGCAGCAATAACAACAACAACAATAAGATTGCCCACGAATTGAACAAAATTTGCATAGAACATGAAATGAAAAGGATATATTTATACCATCTGCGAAACCATTTTTAACGTAATCATGATTATAGAGTTAATCAGTAAATAAAGATCAGAAAAATGCAGAAAGGTTCTGACTGTTTATAATGTTGTCCCACATTTAGTAAATAGTTTAGAATAATCTTAGCATGCCTGTTGAGTGTAACCTTTAACTTTATTGCTGTAAACGAGTATTCTGTTGTATGATAAATACCTTAGAAGTGCTTGAAACGTTTCCTACTAATATAACTAGAATTGAGCTTGAAGCTCTGGGACCTGTAACATAAAGGAGATATGATTAATATTTATTGTAAGTTAAATTGCATCTTTCATGTTACAGGCCCCATCTGTTAACATACATTTTCCGTTTATAAACTCTTGAAACTAGAAATTTGATCAATTAATGAAGCTTATGCTGCTATCTTTGATACTTTGTTCTTTCAGATATTGGAGTACCTGAACTGGTGACGACAGATTCAGGAATGACGTTTGAAGCTCTTGTCTGTGAACATATATTTTCCCTTTCTAAACTCATGAAATTAGGTGTCAATCCATGATGTTTATGTTGCTTTTTTGTCACTCTTTTTTTTCAGATGTTGCAGTACCTGAACTGGTCACAACAGATTCAGGAATGACGTTTGAATCATCAGGGACGGATAATAGTTCTAACAGTGGTTTGATAGAGATGTCATTGCAGGAAGATTATCACAAAGACTCCTACACTGAAAGATATGGGGCAGTAAAATCTTCAAGCCGTTCTGAAGATGGTGGACACTCCTTCATTGTGACGTCAATTGATGATTTGCCCAATCGCAGGAAGACGCAGATCAGCAAGACAAGCGATAACAAATGTACATCAAGTGGTAATGCTGAAGCAGGTGTGACAGCATCAGTGATAGAATATTCAGGATACCAATGTTTTGTCTGTCATGAAAATTTTGAACAAAGCGACTGTCTTTCTGATCATATGAAAATACACACAGGAGAAAAGCCCAATCAGTTCTCAGTAAGTGATTATAGGTTATCAAACACTTCTCATCTTTCTGAACATACAGGAACCCACAAAGGAGAAAATCCTTATAAGTGTTTAGTTTGTAGTAAATCCTTTTCACAGAGTGGTAATCTATCAAGCCATATGAAAACCCACACAGGAGAAACGCCCTATCAATGCACAGTGTGTAGTGAACGGTTTTCAGACCATAATCGTCTTATACGGCATATGAAAATCCACACAGGAAATAAGCCACATCAATGTTCAGTGTGCAGCAAACGATTTCCAACCAATTGCCATCTTTCCAGGCATCTGAGAACCCACACGGGAGAAAAACCCTATCAATGCTTGGTGTGTGATAAACGGTTTTCACACAAAAGTACTCTCACAGGCCACATAAAAATTCACACGGGAGAAAAATCCTATGAATGTACAGTGTGTCATAAATGCTTTTCCACCAGCAGTTATCTCTCACATCATAAGAGAATCCACTCAGGAGTAAAGCCCTATCATTGCTCAATCTGTGATAAATCCTTTTCACAGCCAACTCATCTTACAAATCATATAAGAACTCATTCAGGAGAAAAGCCCTATCCGTGTTCGGTGTGTGAGAAACGGTTTGCAGACAGGAGTGGTTTATCGAGTCATATGAGAATTCACACAGGACAAAAGCCTTATCAGTGTGCAATATGTAATAGACTGTTTTCACACAAGAATAGTCTCTCGAGGCATATGAAAACCCACACTTAATAAAAGCCATATCAATATACAGTGAAACCTAATAATAACGAGGTCCTTAGGACCATGAAAATAACCTTGTTATATCAGGTTCCTCACTATATCAGGGTAAAAAACAAAGAACTATAAAGAGCTGGGACAAATAAAATCAACTTGTTATAAAAGGTATCTCGCTATATCCAACCTTTTTATAATGAGGTTCAACTGCACAGGATGTGATAAACTTTTTGCACAAGAAGGTATTCTCAAGTCATATGCCAATGCACTGTAGAAATGCCATAATGCTGTTCCTTATGTGATAAAGGGTTTTTATGGGATTGTAATATGTAAGGTCACATGAGAACAGATATATGGCATATGTGATTAATGGTTTTTTTTATACATTTTGTTCAAATTAAAGGTAGACATATCTTGAGAACTGTACTGGTATTGTATGGAAACATTCCACAGAATGATCATCTACAGTCAATTTGGAGGATACGGAGGGAAAGCCTTGACAGTGTTCAGGTTTATTTTTATTAACCAGTTCCACAGAATAGTCTTTTGTCTGATGTGCCAACAACTTCTAGAGAAAAGTATGTTAGAAGCTAGTATGAGGTAAACAATTTAAACAGAACATTTATAACCATATACAGTACAACCTTGTTATAAGGAGCACTGATATAACAAGATCTCGTCATAACAAGGTAGTTTGGGGGGTTGTATCTCTTTGTATTTTATGGTATTTTGGCCCTGATATAACAATGTTTCGATATAAAGAGATGATTTCTCTGGTCCGCGTTACAACGAGGTTTGACTGTATTATGACAACAAAAATGCAGTGGATTAATGTAATGATAGTAATAGTAGTAATAATCATAATGATGATAGAGTTATTTATATTGACCTACAATGTACGGTCTTACCTTTGTAGCTGTAGTAGGCGGGTTTACCAATAGATGCAATATTATACATTTTATGTGTGTACCATACACAAAGGTTGTTCAGGCCAACTCAAAAGCTTACCCAAGGCTTGTCCAACATAGCAACATGTAAAGCCCCAATCAAACAGAAGCCCTGATTGAACATTATTCAACACAATTTTACACAATTTTCCATTTCTGAACAAAGGGTCATGTTGAATCATGTCCGATCAGGGCTTTGATGTGACTAGTGATTTCTTCTTCTTCTACAGGGTCAAAATATTTGCTTTTTCCTCTCTCCATTCTTGTCATTTTGTCTCNTGTCTGATGTGCCAACAACTTCTAGAGAAAAGTATGTTAGAAGCTAGTATGAGGTAACCGATTTAAACAGAACATTTATAACCATATACAGTACAACCTTGTTATAAGGAGCACTGATATAACAAGATCTCGTCATAACAAGGTAGTTTAGGGGGTCGTATCTCTTTGTATTTTATGGTATTTTGGCCCTGATATAACAATGTTTCGATATAAAGAGATGATTTCTCTGGTCCGCGTTACAGCGAGGTTTGACTGTATTATGGACAACTCAAAAGCTTACCCAAGGCTTGTCCGACATAGCAACATGTAAAGCCCCAATCAAATAGCAGCCCTGATTGAACATTCAACACAATTTTCCATTTGGGGGCAGTTAACTGTTAACTGAACAAAGGGTCATGTTGAATCATGTCCTATCAGGGCTTTGATGTGACTAGTGATTTCTTCTTCTTCTACAGGGTCAAAATATTTGCTTTTTACTCTCTCCATTCTTGTCATTTTGTCTTTCTATTCTTATATTGTACAACCTTGTTATAAAAAGCACTGATATAATAAGATCTCATTATAACAAGGTAGTTTTCTGTGTACCATCTCTTTGTATTTATTGTATTTTTGCCCGGATACAACAAGGTTTTGATATGAAGAGATAATTTCTCTGGTCCCAAGGACCTCATTATAACAAGGTTTGACTGTATTTTGTTATCCCCAATTAAGCCTGCTTTTTTCTATCATATCCTTTGACATACCCTCTTAACTAGAGGGTCGGTGGTTTGAATCTCACCCAGGGCACTAATTTCCTTCAGCAAGAAATTTACCTGCACTTTGTTGCATTCGACCCAGGTGAAAAATGGGTACCTGGCAGGAATTTATTCCTTGAAATGCTTGAGTGCCTAACTGGCTTGCTCGGCAGTTATAGCCAGGGTAATAATATGGTACCTAGTATCAAGCGCAGTAGAGTATATGCATATAGTGACTGCGCTATATCAATGGACCTATTATTACAGTCAAACCTCGTTATAAAGAGCACTGATATAACAAGCTCTCGTTATAACAAGGTAATTTTCCTGGTCCCATGTCTTTGTATTTTATTGTATTTTGACCCTGATATAACAAGGTTTCAATATAAAGAGGTAATTCCTATGTTCCCAATGACCTCGTTTTAACGAGGTTAGACTGTATTATTATTTATGCACACGCAGACTGGAAGGCCAACAATAACCTGTAATGCAGTTGTATCTATTCATGTTTGGCCTAGTATGTGATCAGATGTTCACAGAAGTAGATCATTTTTAATCAGTGTTGCAAGCTAGATCAGACAAACAATGGAGCTTGACTAACCTAACATTGCTAGGTTTTTGCTTTGTCAATGGCAAAAATTGTATTTACCTGATAACAAATGGATATATTGAAACAAAGGGAAAATGCACTAGCAATTTCGCAATTTCATAATTTCACGCAGCAACAGCAACGCAGCAGCAACTAAGCAATTTCGCGCAGTATTTGTTGCTGCGTGAAATTATGAAATTGCGAAATTGCTAGTGCATTTTCCCTTTGTTTCAATATATCCGTTTGTTATCAGGTAAATACAATTTTTGCCATTGACAAAGTAGTCTATTGACTGAAATTTAGAGTTTGAAAGAATAAACATGGAAGACATTTGTTATTGAATTAAACAACTAGTCCTAAACTGTCTATTTTAAAAGTCCATTCAAATGTATTTTCTGATTTTAGTTTTGAAAACAGCAGAGTCATGAATGACCTTGATGAAAAAGACAAGAAAAATTAATGGTTGGCATTTTTCAAAATAGTGTTGGTCTTTCTGAATTTTTTTTTGCCGTTTTGACTACATTTTACATGAAAAATTGGATTTATATCTTTAGCTTATAACTCGCCAGGACCTTCGAAATCCCCCCTACAATTACACTATTTTCCAGAAACGCTATAATAGGATATTTGAAATGACAATTTTTCATGAATTTGTGAATTTTTTTGAAAAAATGGTGACAAAAAAATCAGGTCTGGCCAATTTTAGGAGACCGGTTTGTGGAGAGCAATCGAAACAATTTTAAAGGCGTGCTTATAAAGATAGTGAAGAAGAAGTAGAAGAAGAATGATGATGATTACGAATGCAATGATAATGATATGAATGATGACAATGACAATGACGATGAAATATGACACCAATGGTGATGATGGTAGTGGTGATGACATTGATAAGGATAATGTGATGATGATGATGATGTAATGATGATGATGATGATGATGATGATGATAATAATGCGATGATGATGATGATAATGATGATGATGATGATGATGATGATGATGATGATGATGATGATGATGGAGGTGATAATGATGGTGATGATGCTAATAGTGATGATGACGATGATAATGTGATGATGATGATGGTGATGATGATGATGATGATATGATGATGATAATGCGATGATGATGATAATGCGATGATTATGATGATAATGAATGATGGAGGTGATAATGATGGTGGTGATGGTGGCTGTGGCAGCGCTGATGTGATGATTATGATGTTGATGATGGAGGTGAGAATGATGATGATGAGGATTATGATGATGATGGAGATGATAATGATGGTGATCATGATGATGATGATGGAGGTGATAATGATGGTGATGATGATGTTCATGATGAAAATGGAGAAGATGGTGATATGAGTAATGACGTCAACGACGAAATTGGTCGGAATTATGATAATGATCTCAACCCCCCCCCCCCCCCCCCC
>BQKZ01001011.1:88470-107772 GCA_036244855.1 Temnopleurus reevesii
CCCCTTCTCTATCTCTCTCTCTTATACTACATTTTTAGTTTCTTTCTCATCCGCCCTCCCGCGTTCTCTCTCTCTCTCTCTCTCTCTTCCTCACTTACTACCTTGTCTGTCTCCCCATTGTCGCTCTTTTATCATCCACAACCCTCTCCTCTCTCTCACTTTGTCGCTCTTGTATCGCCCACCCCCTTCTCTGTCTTCTATCTGTCTCTTTATCATCCACCACCCCTTCCTCTTCTCCATCTCTCTTTTATTCAACCTTTTTAGTCTCTTTCTCACCCGCCCTCCCGCGTTCTCTCTCTCTTCCTCGCTTACTACCTTGTCTGTCTCCCCCTTGTCGCTCTTTTTATCATCCACAACCCTCTCCTCTCTCTCACTTTGTCGCTCTTGTATCGTCCACCCCCTTCTCTGTCTTCTATCTGTCTCTTTATCATCCACCACCCCTTCCTCTTCTCTATCTCTCTCTCTTATTCTACCTTTTTAGTCTCTTTCTCACCCGCCCTCCCGCGTTCTCTCTCCGTCTCTCTCTTCCTCGCTTACTACCTTGTCTGTCTCCCCATCGCTCTTTTATCATCCACAACCCTAGCTCCCCCTTGTGGCTCTTGTATCGTCCACCCCCTTCTCTGTCTTCTATCTGTCTCTTTATCATCCACCACCCCTTCCTCTTCTCTATCTCTCTCTTATACTACCTTTTTAGTCCCTTTCTCACCCGCCCTCCCGCGTTCTCTCTCCCTCTTCCTCGCTTACTACCTCGTCTGCCTCCCTCACCCCATCTCCTCAATTAATAAAATGTCTATACCTCTCTCCTCTATCTTGTAATCTATTGTAATTTCACAGATTTCAACCTTCCAGAAAATGCATAAGGATATAAACTAAAATACGAATCACCGAAAATGGGAGACATTTTTACTTCCTGTCATGGGTTTTGGAAGGAATATCATTAAAATTAGAAGTGTTTGGAAGGGAAAACAAAACAAAAAGAAAAGACTGGAAGGAAAACCAACACATTTCGGGGAAAAAATGCTCAAAGACTCATATTAATACAATATGTTTTGGGTATTTTTCTCTAACCTGAGCCTTTAAAACAAACCACTGTTGAACACATAATGCGTCAAATATGTGTGTATGTGGAAGGGGGTGGGTTGTCATATTTTGATCACGCTTACTCTGACGAGAATACAATGGAAACTCAGAATAAAGAGATAACAAAATATCTGCTATAAAGAGGTACAAACTTTTGCCCCAGCTCTTTATAGCTTAGTGTTTTTTAACACTCTGCTATAAGAAGACTACTGCTATAACAAGGTATTTTGATGGTCCCAAGCACCTCGTTATACTGAGTTTCCACTGTATATGTGATTCATCAGTTTCTGCAAATGCTGGAGGGTTTGGCGTCTGGGCGTTAAAATATTGATCGAAATAAAGGTGAACCGATTCCCACCATGTCCCGCCAAGGCCTATGTAAAACGCATGCATTTTGATCAATACTATATAGAGTACATTTTGATAGACAAAGTAATTCTAAAAAAATGTATATGAATAGAATAGAATGAGTTNTTTTAGTCTCTTTCTCACCCGCCCTCCCGCGTTCTCTCTCCCTCTCTCTCTCTTCCTCGCTTACTACCTTGTCTGTCTCCCCTCTCTCCTACTTTGTCGCTCTTGTATCGTCCACCCCCTTCTCTGTCTCTTTATCATCCACAACCCCTTCCCCTTCTCTATCTCTCTCTTATACTACATTTTTATTCTCTTTCTCACCTGCCCTCCCGTGTTCTCTCTCTTCCTCGCTTACTACATTGTCTGTCTCCCCTCTCTCCTACTTTGTCGCTCTTGTACGTCCACCCCCTTCTCTGTCTCTTTATCATCCACAACCTCTTCCCCTTCTCTATCTCTCTCTTATACTACATTTTTATTCTCTTTCTCACCTGCCCTCCCGCGTTCTCTCTCCCTCTCTCTCATTCTCGCTTACTGCCTTGTCTGTCTCCCCCCCCCTTGTCGCACTTTTATCATTCACAACCCTCCCCCTCTCTCTCCTACTTTGTCGCTCTATCGTCCACCCCATTCTCTGTCTTCTATCTGTCTCTGTATCATCCCCCACCCCACCTCTTCTCTATCTCTCTCTTATACCGTAAACCTATACCACCTCAGGTCTATGCTTATACTACATTTTAGTTTCTTTCTCACCCGCCCTCCCACGTTCTCTCCCCCTCTCTCTCTTCCTCGCTTGGGTCTGCCCCCACCCCATCTCCTCAATGAATAAAATGTCTATATCCCTCTCCTCTATCTTGTAATCTATATGTGATTTCACAGATTTCAACCTTCCAGAAAATGCATAAGGATATAAACTAAAATACGAATCACCGAAATGGGAGACGTTTTTACTTCCTGTCACGGGTTTTGGAAGGAATATCATCAAATTAGAAGTGTTTGGAAGGGAAAACAAAAGAAAAAGAAAAGATGGGAAAGAAAACAAACGTATTTTGGGGGAAAAATTCTCAAAGAGTCATATTAAAACAATATGTTTTGGGGTATTTTCCTCTAACCCGAGCCTTTAAAACACACCACTGTTGAACACATAATGCGTCATGTATGTGTATGTGTGTGTGTGTGTGGGGGGGGGGGGGTTCTTATTTGATCACGCTTACTCTGACAAGAATATAGTGGAAACTCAGTATAAAGAGATAACAAAATATCTGCTATAAAGAGGTACAAACTTTTGTCCCATCTATTTATAGCTTAGTGTTTTTAACACTCTGCTATAGGAAGATTACTGCTATAACAAGGCATTTTTGATGGTCCTATGCACCTCGTTATACTGAGTTTCCACTGTATATGTGATTCATCAGTTTCTGCAAATGCTGGAGGGTTTGGCGTCTGGGCGTTAAAATATTGATCGAAATAAAGGTGAACCGATTCCCACCATGTCCCGCCAAGGCCTATGTAAAACGCATGCATTTTGATCAATACTATATAGAGTACATTTTGATAGACAAAATAATTCTAAAAAAACGTATATGAATAGAATAGAATGAGTTCACCGACTTTAATCCAAACAAAAGGGATCATTATGAAAAGAATTAACAAAAAACCAATAGATTACATAAAACAAAAGAACAAACAATGATGTAATATACCTTGATTATAATTATGTTCCATTGTAAAAAAAAAATATATATATACATATATTAGCCCTTATATTTTCCAGTACTCCTCGGCCATGTGAATAACCAGGGGGTACAAATACATGGATACTGAAATGAATACAGTTGTGCCTAAGTGTGAAAACCCCTACCAACAATCACAATGCACATTTATGTCATTTTTCTTCAAATCCTATAAATTTTTACAGTAAAACAAATTGATATGACTTTTACAATACATATGGCACTACTTATCACAACTGAATGGATGGCAAAATGTTGATGGTCCAAAAATGAAACAACAATTGTCGAAAGAGCTTGTGCAAAAGTATGTGTACTAATTACTAAATGAGTTGGCAGAATATTTCACCAATATCTGCATGGCAATTGTATTTCCTTGTCAAATATTGGACACGCATAGCATGCCTGCTCAAAGAGTTCTTCGGCCATTTGATAAGAATCAAAGGAGTTGTCCAATAAATCTACTTTTAAAGAGTTTGCCTTTTTAAATTGTATTAGTCTTCTCGTAAGTTGTGCTCACCATGATGAAGCACTTGTGGTTCACTGGAAAGATTAAGAGTAGTTTCAATTAGAATTCTTTGATGGAACCCAGTACCTTCCAGATCTAAAAAATGCATATTCTGCCACCTTACCAAGATCATGGACATCGATTATAGTTAACTACCACATTTTTTTACCCTGATATAGTGAGGAACCTGATATAACAAGGTAATTTTCATGGTCCCAAGGACCTCGTTATAAAGAGGTTTCACTGTACCATATGTAATATGAATGTAACATCATTTTGTTTCAGTGTAAACAATTTTGTTGTTTAATTTTAGACCACCAGCATTTCATCGTCCATTCAGAACTGAAAAGTAGTACAATATGTAATATAAATGTTACATCATTTTGTTCAATAGAACGTGAAAATAATCGCGAATATGTGCACTTTTGGTAGGTGTTCACAAACTTTTAGGCACAACTGTAAATGGATATCAAACGGTCAAAAGACGATACCATTATCACAGCCATCGCATAGGCTTGCTACAAGCAACACAAAAGTTGTGGATCTTATTCTGTCAAGAAAAAAGTGTTTAGAGAAATAAATAACAGAATCGTGAATAAATAAAAGGTCCACACTTCTGTCCCACTGTAAAAAAAACACCAATTCAGTCAGAAATTTCACCCTCTCCACCATCCCACCTCCCCCTTCTCTATAAATACACAAAGCATTGCGAACTTTAGCCTTCCTGTGACAAACAGACATATTTTTGACTACATTTTATATGAAAAATTAGATCAAATCCTTCAGCCTCTTACATCCGGTCCTTAGAAAACCCCCATTGTTGGCCATTGCTTTCTATTAGAAAATAACGACTTAGGGGGGAGGGGGGGGGGAAGAGATGGCAATAAACTATTTTCAATGACATTGAAATGACAACATACAATGTAATACCATATATTTCATATGTATTTTTCGGCCCGGAAGCAACATGGTTTTACACAACTCTTTGCTAATTCACAGGTAACTGCTTCCGAAGAAAGCTTCGTGTTGAATCGTGTTGAATCGTGTTGCTTCCGGCGCCCTATGTGACTGGGGCTTTAGGTTTCGACGGGCACACAAGCTCAGAGACATTTCCATTACATGAGGTTTTCTTGTGATTTTTTAGATTATAAGATCGAGCAAAGCGTTTTTTGCAAATATTGCACTGGTGAGGCTTTTCTCCTGTGTGCAATCTGACATGCCTTTGACAAGCACCAGGATAAGCAAAGCTTTTGTTACAATAAGAACACTGGTAGGGCTTTTCTCCCGTGTGTACTCTCTTATGTACCTTGAGATGGTCAGGCCAAGCATAAGCTTTGTTACAAGTATCGCACTTGTAGGGCTTTCCGCTTGTATGTAATACCATGTGTTGCTGAAGACTACGTTTATAACGAAAGTCTTTGCTACAAAAAGTACACTTATACTTTTCTCCTGTGTGGGTTACATTATGGTCTCGAAGGTATTTTTTATGAAGAAAACTTTTACCACAAATAGCGCATTGGTGGGGCTTTTCTCCTGTGTGGATTCTCATGTGTGCTTTAAGGAGACCACTGCTCACAAAACCTTTCTCACAGACGAGACATATGTAAGGTCTTTCTCCAGTGTGAATTCTCATGTGCCATTTAAGACCAGTTCTTGTTGAAGAGGCTCTCTTACAGATAGTACATTTATAAGGCTTTTCTCCAGTGTGGGTTATCATGTGACGTTTAAGATAAGATCGTCCTGCGAAAGCTCTCTCACAAACCGTACATCTGTGAGGTTTTTCCCCTGTGTGAGTCTTCATATGGACTGAAAGATTTCCTTTTGATACAAAGACGCTCCCACAAGTGGAACACTGGTAAGGCTTTTCTCCTGTATGTATTCGCTCGTGTACCTTTAGATTACTTCTACGACTAAATTTTTTCCCACAAAATTTACACTGGAATGGCTTTTCCCCTGTGTGAATTCTCATGTGCTCTTCAAATGTGCACTTATGACGAAACGTTTTGTTACAAACATTACACTGGTAGGGCTTTTCGCCTTTGTGTTTTACCTCGTGCCTTTCAAACCTACGAGGACAAGCATTACACTGGTAGGGCTTTTCGCCTTTGTGTTTTACCTCGTGCCTTTCAAACCTACGAAGACAAGCAAAGCTTCTGTTGCAAATTGTACAATGGTACATAGGGGGCTTTTCTCCATCATGTTTGCTCTTATGCTTATGAAGATCCCAATCATAAGCAAATCTTCTGTTACAAACATTACACTGGTAGGGCTTTTCTCCTTTGTGTGTTTTCTTTTGCTCTTGCAGTTGGCTTCTAGAAGGATATCTTTTATTACAAATGTAACATGGGTAGGGGTTCTCTCCTGAATGTGTTATCATATGGGTTGAATATTCACCATTTCCTAAAAAACTTTTGTTACAAACATTACACTGGTATGCATTTCCTTCAAAGTGAGCCATGGAATGGTTTGACGGAATACTTCTCCCAGAAAAGCTTTCATTACAAACGTGAGACTTTACATGAGACTTTCCTCCTAACTCATTCTCTGAAGCTTTGTACAAGTCATTTGACATTGAAGACTCATTGGTATCCAGGAAAGATGGAATTTGGTGTTTGATATCCGCTTGATGGCAGTCCATATCTCTGTCTTGATTCATTCCTTCATGCTTGTCGTGATCACTTCTAGTGTCAAAGCTCTCCCTCGCATCGGCCGAGTAATACTCAGGGTCATGTGATGTACCATCTGACATTCCCTGAGTAATACCTATTCAAAAAACAAAAGAAACAACAAAATAATTAAATCCAATACACACTACTGCTCAGAGTATAATGCTTAAAACGTGTCTTGTGAATAGCAACATACATTTAAAAAACAGAATGTGCCTTGTACACTAACAACCTTAAAAAAAAACCAACCCCTGGAATTATTGTGCTCTCATCAAATGAAGAAAAATAAGATGAAGAAACTGAAAATTTGAGCAACATTGGACAACCCGTTGCAAAGTTATGAATTTTCAAATTCACAGAAATATGGTGATCCCTACCGCTGATGGGGATCTGTTCGATCTGCAAATTTGACGGAATCTGCGACCTCACATCGGACAACTCCTCATTTACTCTGTTTTAAAAAATTCACATTTTCTCCCTTTCTTCAGAAAAGTCAGCAAAATAATTTTTAGTTTGAGTACATAGCATTTCTTTATCAATACTACACTTATTTTGAAAAGATTCATGTTACAACTTTATTTTAAATTTGACATTGATCAATTTTTAAAAATTCTATGAACAAAGTACATGTGAATGAGAAGTTGTCCGACATGACGTCAGATTCCCTCGATGTCGCCGATTGCACACATCCCCATGAGCGGCAGTGATCGTCAAATCTCAGTGAATTTGAAAATTTATAACTATTGAACGAGTTGTTTGATTTTGCTCAAATTTTCAGTTTGTTAATCAGATTTTTTTTTCCATTCAACAAGAACATGACAACTCCAGGAGTTGGTTTCCCTTTGAAATAGTGGCCATATGCAGAACTGTTTTTATTGAAGTTGAAAACTGATAATTTCACATGAGTTGAAGCTTTTTTCTCTTTCTTTTTTTTTAAACAATAGTAAGAGTAAAAATAAGTTTCTGGAAATCCTACGACTTTTATTACATGGATGGATACTTAATTTGTCATTGGGGGAAGGAAAAAGTCATTCTGAAGGAGCTTGTTCATAGAGAGGAAACAAATTAAAATACAGTCAAACCTCGTCAGACTGTATTTTTTTTTAAAGAGAGCAGGAGGTAAGGAGGAAGGGGTGGGGGGAGGAGAAAGAGGAAATTTTACAGAAAAGTGAAGGAAGCATGCATGCCCTGAAAAGCTGCAAGTTTCCTAATAGATTAAATTTTATGCATACTCTACACATAAAGGTTGTTCTTGCCGACCCAAAAGCTTGCTAGAAGTTAGCCCAACATAGCAACAATTAATTTATGCAAACTTGTTTTCGGTGATTAAAGTTCAATGGCTATTACCTTATTAAGTGAATACCACATACGTTCATACATAATTAAGAATCTACAGTCAAACCTGTCTTAACTACCACCCGTTTAGTGACCACCTGTCAAATGGCCCACCATTATTGATTCCCTCCAAACAAAAATGTGTATTATAGAACCTGTCTATAGAGGTCACCTGTTTACATTGGCAACTTTCTCTGCTTCCCTTGGGTGGCCACTATAGACAGGTTTGACTGTATTTAACAGACTAGGTTGCGTGAAATTTCCTTTTGGTACTCACATTCTTTGAACGTTGAATGGAGTGTTGGTAGAAGAAAAGAAAAGTCCTTTTCCTCAAGCTCAATCTCCAATGGTTCTTCCTTTACAATCAATGTGTAAGTCTGCCGAGAAACTTCTCCCGTTGGCTTTACCTCCATCTCTTTGGCATCAACATCATCACAACGCAAGGGTTCTTCTTTCATAATCAATGTTAAAGTCTTGTCATCCCTCCCCAAATGTTTTGCATCTGTCTCTTTGGTATCATCGCAATCATGACCATCATTATCACCGTTATTGTCGGAAGCATCTTCATCATCATCGCCATCCAACGGTTTTTGTTTTATAATCAATGTGTAAGTCTGATTATCCCTTTCCGAACACTTGGGATGTATCCCATAATCACCATGATTATTGCCATTATCGACAGCATCATCGTCATCACCATTGGCATCTTCATTCTTGTAATTGAAGGGTTCTTTTTTCATAATCAATGTGTAAATCTGATCTTCCATTTCTGATGACTTTGTCTTTTGGGCATCTCCATCCTCATCATCAAAGATTTCTTTTTTAATTAATGTGTAAAACTGGTCATCCATTTCTGAATGCTTTGGCTCTTTCTTAGTACACATGAACACAAATCATTGTCATCCTCATCCTCTTCATTATATTTATCTGTCCAACTACGTTCTGAATCTTCTCCCGGCAATGATAAATCTCTTGCCTGATGAACAAAGTCTGTTGTCTTTTGGTTTTCATGTCTACCAGTACGGAAGGAGACTGGGTGTTTTTCTCTATCTGATTCCTTCTGCACAATTGCCTAATCCTCCCTTTGAGATGATCGTCGGAAGTTCATCAAGTGATTGGACGTTAAATATCCCTTTAATATCATCACTTCCTATCACTTCCTCATGAAATTCTTCTTTTAATTCTGATATATCCTAATTCCTCTGAGCGAAATTTTGTCTTGGTCTCTCCCACCTCTGTATCTCCATTCCAACCTCCTTGCAGTTGCAATTGTAATTTGGGAGATGTTTGGCATCAAAGGTCCTCTTCTCTTTGTGGCTCTTCTTTGATATCGACCTTGTTCTCTTTTGTGTTAGTTGTCTTGTTTGCCATAATTCTGAAACTAAAGAGAAAAGCAGGTTNGTCTAATCCTACTTCGTCCAATTACCGCTTTGTTTAGTGTCACTTTGTCCTATCATCAGATTGTCCAGATTGGACGAAATGATGTTAGCCCAAATGGCTATTGGACGAATTGATTATTGGACCAAACGTTAATGGACAAAATGGCTATTGGACGAACAGGATATTGTTTGTGGACGAAACGGTCATTGGACGAGATGCCATTGGACGAGATGGGGATAAACCGTCTCAAACACTCGATCACAAACATAAAAATCAACAAATCTCTCCAACAACAAAATACATCATTTTTGCAAAACAGGTCTAACCACGATGCATATTCAAAATTAATGAAAAATTGAGCTTCATTTAGAGAAGAATGCACTTTGCAAATTTTTACTCAGGCTTTCCTGTATTCAGGTGTATACTAAACATTACATGAGAACAAATAACACAAATAAAGAACATCTGAATTTCCGATGTTAGTCGACTTTTTCATAAATCAGTTACAAAAAAAACCCCACATTCCTCGAATTTGAGTTGCAAAACTTTTGTTTGGCTTCCTTGGAGTTTCTGTGCATATTCCACTCATGTGTTTCATCATCCTAATCTTCTTCTCTCTCTCTCTCTCTCTCTCTCTCTCTCTCTCTCTCTCGTTCTCCACACGCCTCCTATTGGTTTGGTATACACCCAGAGAGTATTATTGTTAATACTCTCTGTATACACCAAGTTTTCTTTGTCTTAATAATTTATACTGCTTTGGATAAGCAGAAAAATATGATTCATTTACAATTTTTTAGCAGTGATTAAAACCAATGTAACAATTTTATGAAAAACTATCAATAAAACAATACTACAAAAAATAAAAGTATAGTAAAGAGTGAATATAATTATATTGCAATTTCACTCAAAAGGTGGAAACTCGGTATAACCAGGTGCTTGGGACTGTTGTTACAGCAGTAATCTCTGTATAGCATTAGTAAAAAAAAGCTGGACCCTGACTTTTTACCTCTTTATAGCAGATATGTTGTGATATCAGATCTCTTTCTACCGAGTTTCCACTGTATATCATTTACATAATAATTTTTTGTCAATAAATCAATATTCAGTGAGATGTAGGCTAATGGTCAAATATTTGATGTAATGATATTACAGTATCTTGTATTTCAAATTTGAACGAGGCACAGTTGATTTACATGNGTGTAAATCTGGTCTTCCATTTCTGATGACTTTGTCTTTTGGGCATCTCCATCCTCATCATCAAAGATTTCTTTTTTAATTAATGTGTAAAACTGGTCATCCATTTCTGAATGCTTTGGCTCTTTCTTAGTACACATGAACACAAATCATTGTCATCCTCATCCTCTTCATTATATTTATCTGTCCAACTACGTTCTGAATCTTCTCCCGGCAATGATAAATCTCTTGCCTGATGAACAAAGTCTGTTGTCTTTTGGTTTTCATGTCTACCAGTACGGAAGGAGACTGGGTGTTTTTCTCTATCTGATTCCTTCTGCACAATTGCCTAATCCTCCCTTTGAGATGATCGTCGGAAGTTCATCAAGTGATTGGACGTTAAATATCCCTTTAATATCATCACTTCCTATCACTTCCTCATGAAATTCTTCTTTTAATTCTGATATATCCTAATTCCTCTGAGCGAAATTTTGTCTTGGTCTCTCCCACCTCTGTATCTCCATTCCAACCTCCTTGCAGTTGCAATTGTAATTTGGGAGATGTTTGGCATCAAAGGTCCTCTTCTCTTTGTGGCTCTTCTTTGATATCGACCTTGTTCTCTTTTGTGTTAGTTGTCTTGTTTGCCATAATTCTGAAACTAAAGAGAAAAGCAGGTTCAACCCATCTACTTTAAAACCAGATTTGGGTGGTTATCAATTTCAAGACGGGTCAATATTCATGAAATTAAATTGTGCAAAAATGTGTAGCTATCAAATCACAGTGACGCTGTATGGGGGGTGGGGGGAGAAGAAAGCAAAACGTACAATACACTCTTGTCAACTTCTCGTCTTGAGTCGAGATCCTTACTTACATGTCTAACGTAGCAGAAATGAAAATCAACAGCAATTTCGACTTTGAATTGATGATGTGCTTAATTTCAAAATTCAATTCTGCCCAAACTTATAAGTTGTGAAACTGAAGTCTCGTCTTTACCACTTTTTGTAACATTCTCGTGAAATACTTTTAGGCCAATCCTCCATCGACAGTTCATTTAACTCAAGTCAGCTGCGGGGAATCGGGACCTCATTGATCTCCATAGACTTCTTTACTGTGTACACAAAAAAGATGTGTGAGGGATTATACATAGAGGCTAGAGCCTTTTACAAAGTTTTAGACTAAAGGTGGCTCATCTCACGATTTGGCCCTTTTTGTTTAGCATGGAAAGAGAAGAAAATAATTGTGCCATCGTGATCATGATACAAGTATAAGCGACCTCTCTTGTCCCGCGCATGTCTTTTTGTGTAACACTACCGAGTACTGGTCCTAGTTAAAGATTAAAGGCTTTAAGTTTAATCTAGCCTTTGGCTTTAGCTTATAAGTATTCTTGTTGAGATTAAAAAACGAGTCCACCGCCGCTGACGAAATGAAGGCAATTCTAATCTATGGAAGAGTGGATTTCACGAGAATGCCATTAATAGATTATCCAACAGTAATTTATGATTATGAAGGTTTTCACCAGTCCGAAGCGGAAAGCGAATTGAACTAAGCAAGAAGGCCCCTAGTTCGATTATATCCAACTTTCAACCAGGATTCATGAATATTAACGTTTTAAATCTGGTATTTTACATTTTATGTTAGTCAGTAGAGGGCACGTAAGATAAAAATACAATGTAAATATAGATGTAAATGTCAGTTTGATAAAAGAGAATGATAACATAAAGTGTAAAATGTCAAATGAAGCCCGAATAGGAAGCTAGATGGCATCGAGCTAGAAGTAGAAGGCCCCAACCCAGGCCCGCGAGCCCGGTGGGTTGGCATACGGTATCTGCAACCGCATTCGTTGCGGGAGGCGATGGCCGAAGGCGAAGCCAAGCCCAAGCAAGCAAGCAAGACCGTCGAGGATCAAAATAGACTTTTCTTTACTCCTAAGTCCTACCTCTATTCCATAACGATCCGTCAGCAAAATATCAATCTACAATTTCCATTTTCGACGCAAAAAGGGTAAAATTGTAAAAGTTTGGCCGGGTGGTCGACCAAGNGGGAGATGTTTGGCATCAAAGGTCCTCTTCTCTTTGTGGCTCTTCTTTGATCTCGACCTTGTTCTCTTATGTGTTAGTTGTCTTGTTTGCCATAATTCTGAAAGAAAAAAGAAGGTTCAACCCATCTACTTTAAAACCAGATTTGGGTGGTTATCAATTTCAAGACGGGTCAATATTAATAAAATTAAATTGTGCAAAAATGTGTAGCTATCAAATCACAGTGATGCGGTGGGGGGGGGGGGGGGGGGGGAGAAGAGAGCAAAATGTACACTACACTCTTGTCAACTTCTCTTCTTGAGTCGAGATCCTTACTTACATGTCTAACGTGGCAGAAATGAAAATCAATAGCACTTTCTACTTTGAATTGATGATGTGCTTAATTTCAAAATTCAATCGTGCCCAAATTTATCAGTTGCGAAGTCTCGTCTTTACCACTTTTTGTGACATTCTTGTGAAATACTTTTAGGCCAATCCTCCATCGACAGTTCATTTAACTCAAGTCAGCTGCGGGGAATCGGGACCTCATAATGATCTCCATAGACTTTACTGTGTACACAAAACAGACGTGTAAGTGATCATAGAGGTGGCTTATCTCACGATTTGGCCCTTTTTGTTTAGCATGGAAGAGAAGAAAGAATTGGGCCATCATGACCGTGATTACTATAAGCGACCTCTCTTGTCCCATGCATGTCTTTTTGTGTACCGGTATGATGGGAGGTCCCACGTCTGCGCACTTAAACTTTCAGCTTGAAAAAAAGCATGAAGTCAATGAATATGGAATTCACTTTTAATCTGAAATTATCACAGATATCCTTAAGATTATGTGTGAGAAATATCTCGGCAGAATCTGACCAGGAACAATGTCATTTTAGATGAAATATACACCCCTCTCATTTTTGCAGTTCAAAATATTTGGGTCCCTTCTCTGCATCCCATTCACTTTACACGCGGTTGGAGATTTTCAAGAAAAACTCTTGATTTCACCGAGCGCGCGAGTTACATCGCGTATGTCAATGAGGCGCAGATGAGGGACCTGGCGCAGAGGAGGAGCCCCCTACCATACTCGGTAGGCGGCTCGGGGCCTACATCCAATTTAAAAATTAAGCCTTGGCTTTAGCATTTTTCTATTATGAGATTCAATAACAAGTCCACCGCTGCTGACGAAATGGACGCAATTCTAATTTCTATATACATGAGAGAAGAGTGGATTTCACGAGAATGACATTAAATTATCCGACAGTAGGGGCTTCCTCTTCTGCGCCAGGTCCCTCATCTCTGCGCCTCATTGACATACGCGATGTAACTCGCACGCTCGGTGAAATCAAGATTTTTTCCTGAAAATCTCCAACCGCATGTAAAGTTAATGGGATGCAGAGAAGGAACCCAAATATTTTCAACGGCAAAAATAAGCATATCAAAATAAGAGGGGTGTAGGCCTATATTTCTTCAAAAAACAAAAGTTACTAGATAGATTAGATTTAGAATGACATTGTTCCTGGTCAGATTTTGCTGAGATATTTCCCACACATAATCTTTAGGATATTTGTGATAATATCAGATTAAAATTGAATTGGATATTCGTTGACTTCATGCTTTTTTTCAAGCTGAAAGTTTAGATGCGATATGCGCAGACGTGCGACCTCCCATCATCATCAATTCATCATCATCGCCTCGGGCCTAGCCTGAGCGCCGCGCCCGATGGGTTGGCTTATCACTGCAACCGCACCGCATTCGTTGAATTGAGCGAAGGCCGTCGAGAATCAAAATAGAGTTTTCTTTACTCCTTAGTCTTACCTCTATTCCATAACGATCCGTCAGCAAAATATCAATCTATACTTGCCAGTCACCATAATCCATAGTTAATACCACATTTCCATTTTCGACGCAACCAAAGAGGGTAGCTATCGAATGCCAGAACTAGTAGCAGGGGCGTGGCTTAGGATATATGACGTCATTATGAATATTCATTAAACCCTGTAAATCGCTTCAAAGAGTTCGGGGCTCATCACACGGCGCTCGGGCGCAAGCTACCCACTCCCTGACAACTACNCCCAAAGTGTGGGAAAACGTTCCTTATGCCTCTGTAAGAAGGCGTTATTTTCAATGTCTGAATGCAAAGGAATGAAGCAAGATGATCTGATACGAGCGAGCGTAGCGAGCGAGAGAAATTTGCAAATTTTCTTTACATTATTTCGCTACATTTGTAGCTCAAATATTTGGAAAATAATTTCAATGCCTAAATGTAAATAAATTATACAGCACAGAAATGCTTTGGTACGAGCGATAGCGAGGAAAATTTACAAATTTTCATTTTCTTTTCGCCACATTTTTGTATTTATCAACGAGCTAGGTGCACTGTCCTGTCATTTTGCGAATACGGTTTCTTGGTCAAAAATCGTGAAACATTTTGCTTAACAACTTAAAAAAAAAACACTCAGTGTCGTGTATATCAGAACCGAGAATGGGAGAAATGGGGAGAGAAAAAAATTGTGCATGCCAAATGCTGGGGGGGGGGGGGGATGTCATAATTATGCCTCCTCCTGTCTCCTGTACCCATCCTTTTTCTTGGATCCACCCTGGCAAATGGCATTTTGACGCCAAATTGTAAAAAAGTCGAATTCCAAAACCGACCTTTTTAAAGTTAGGAAAAGTCTGGAATGTTTTACTGCTCGAACCCTGCTCTTTCGCCATAGAATTTGCATATTTAACGAGACATTTGCAAAACTAAAGGGTCTGGCACCGCCAGCACGCTACGGCAAATGGGAATAGAGTGTATAATCAAGCACTCTGCTTTCCTCTTTCTCCCTTTTTCTTCTTCTTCTCTCTCTCTCTCTCTCTCGCTCTCTTATTTGCCAGACGTGCGCCCCCCCCCCCCCCCCCCCCCCCCCCCCTTTTTTTCCCAGCGGGCCCCCCCCCCCCCCCCCTCCCTGTAGTTACGCCACTGTCTCAAACACTGATCATACACATAAAAATCAACAAATCTCTTCAACAACAAAATACATCATTTTGGCAAAACAGTTCTAACCACGATGCATATTCAAAATGAATGAAAAATTGAGCTTCAATTAGAGAAGAATGCACTTTGCACATTTTCACTCAGGCCTTTCTGTATTCAGGTGTATACTACACATTGCATGAGAACAAATAACACAAATAATGAAGATCTGAATTTCCGATGTTAGTTAACTTTTTCATAAATCAGTTAAAAAAAAACCAAACAAACATATTCCTCGAATTTGAGTTGCAAAATTTTGGTTTGGCTTCCTTGGAGTTTCTGTGCATATTCCACTCATGCGTTTCACCATCCTAATCTCCTTCTCTCTCTCTCCCCCCCCCCCCCCCCCCCCCCCCTCCCCCCCCCCCTTTTNACTGCTTTGGATAAGCAGAAAAATATGATTCATTTACAATTTTTTAGCAGTGATTAAAACCAATGTAACCATTTTATGAAAAACTATCAATAAAACAATACTACAAAAAATAAAAGTATAGTAAAGAGTGAATATAATTATATTGCAATTTCACTCAAAAGGTGGAAACTCGGTATAACCAGGTGCTTGGGACTGTTGTTACAGCAGTAATCTCTGTATAGCATTAGTAAAAAAAGCTGGACCCTGACTTTTCACCTCTTTATAGCAGATATATCGTGATATCAGATCTCTTTCTACCGAGTTTCCACTGTATATCATTTACATAATAATTTTTGTCAATAAATCAATATTCAGTGAGATGTAGGCTAATGGTCAAATATTTGATGTAATGATATTACAGTATCTTGTATTTCAAATTTGAACGAGGCACAGTTGATTTACATGCCAATGTATTGTAACTAAATCAATATTCAGTAAGATGTCATATTCCAATGTTTGATATAACAATATTACAGTATCTTGAGATTTAACCGAGGCACAGTTGACTGTAAATCAAGGAAATGTTTGGTCAATAAATCTATACTCAGTAAGATGTAATGGTCGAATGTTTGATAAAATGATATAACAGTATCATCTACATGTATTTCATATTTGACCGAGGCACAGTCGATTTACATATCAATGTTTTGTAACTAAATCAATATTTAGTATGATGTAATGGTCCAATGTTTGATATAATATTACAGTGAAATCTCTTTATAACGAGGTCCTTGGGACCATGAAAATTACCTTGTTACATCAGGTTCCTCACTATATCAGGGTAAAAAAACAAAGAACTATAAAGAGCCGGGACCAATAAAATCACCTTGTTATAACAGGTATTTTGCTATATCAGACCTCTTTATAACGAGGTTCCACTGTATTACAGTATCTTGTACAGTCACACCTCGTTATAAAGAGCACTGATATAACAAGCTTTCGTTATAACAAGGTAACTTTCCTGGACCCGCCTCTTTGTATTTTATTGCATTTTGACCCTGATATAACAAGGTTTCAATATAAAGAGGTACATGTAATTCCTCTTGTCCCAATGACTTTGTTATAACGAGGTTAGACTGTATTTCAGATTTGACCATGGCACAGTTGAATGAAAATCAGGGAAATGTGTACTGAAGCAACACAATCTTGGATTCCTAACCAATAAAGATTATTAGCTTACAACATGTGGTTCGAATCTGACCATCTCACTCAAATGACAATTTAAGTTCAATATATGTAATTACAGTACAGTCAAACTTCGTTATAACGAGGTCTTTGGGACCGGAAAAATTCTCTCTTTATATCGAAACCTTGTTATATCGGGACTAAAATACAATAAAATACAAAGAGATGGGACCAGGAAAACTACCTTGTTACAACGAGATCTCGTTGTATCAGTGCTCTTTATAACGAGGTTGGACTGTACTACACCCTTTCCAAATAAATTCATAAAGTTGGATGAAATTTGTCTCTTCTTTCAATATTGCTGTAGTCAATCCTGCATAAATCGTATATTCGCCAAAGACACAGTTCTTTTCAAGTCCACTTTTTAATATTATATTGTTTTTAACATCCACAATTGAATTTCCCATAAGTTGAAGCTATTTCTTAAGTCCCTAAAGATTTGAAAATGCAAGGTTGGCTGCAGCTTTAATAATTCTTTTTTCTTAATCTATGTAAGCTTTAATAATTGGTACATATATATAGCTTTGATATATCGTCCATGTTTTCATGAAGTGACGAGAGCCAAAGAGTATTGTTGTATGAAGACAAAGAAATCCCAAAAAGCGCTGATTCAAGGGGTATCCTATCAAACAACGCGTTAATTCTACTGAAGGACACGTTTCAAATGATTTGTACCTCATTTCGTGTAACCCTCTGATTCCACTAACTTTGTGAAAACACGGACGATATATTGCACAAAATGTTTGAAATTAACATTTAACAATATGATTGCATTAGGCTAGCTTTACATCTGAAAAATCTCATTTCAATTAAAGCCATTGTTTAACATTGTTTTCATTTTAAAAATTCTCAACTGCCAGATCCTAGCGGTTATCTGAAAGGTTGATGGTGCATATAAAATAAACTGGAAAAATATCAGGCTTTAAAATCAACGTTTAGTGCTTGAAACAAGCGAAAATCTAAAACGTCGCCTCCATAGGCTTTGTACAGGAATTAATGCGTCGTTCTTACGCTTTAATTCAATGTTCATAGATATCTTGATAGTGCATGAATAACTTTCTTTATTGTTGGATCCTCTGTTGATTTTTCATCTATGTGAATATATTTAGATAGGACAGACAGCTTGGTTAGAGAATTTTTTGAATTGTGCAACTGCAATGTGTGACAGTGCCTTTAAGCATAGAAAATCAGACGAACAGGTAAAAAGCAAGTGTAAAAGAAATGCTGAAACATGCGTGACATGATGCCCCTACTTCCATTCGAGGGCTAGGAAACGGCATAGTCAGATCATTTCAGAACACAACCCCATATTATTAGCATAGCTGAGTGAACCTCGTAAAACAAGGTCGGATATAGCAAGATTCCTGAAATAACAAAGTGATTTTTTCTGGTTCCATCACTTTGTATTCTTAAGGCGCCGGTCACATAGAGGCCAGGAAGCAACATTATTCAACACAACTCTTAGTTAATTCAGTTAGCTGCCTCAGAACAAAGAGCTGTGTTGAATCGTGTTGTCTCCAGGGCCCTATGTGATCGGGGCTTTACACTGATAGAGCAACATTCCTGATATAACTAGATGAATCCTTGACCGCGCACGGTAGAAATTTACACCTCCGCCATCACGCGATCAGAAAGATATGTACGGCTTGATTGATCCATGCCATCAGAAATCAAAAACATTTTACAAATTGTGGGCACTGCGACCTTTGACCCATTGAACCCAAAAATCTAATCAGTTCATCCTCATATGCTTATACATACTTGAGCCAAGTTTGGTCAAAATCCGTCAAGCGGTTCTGAACTTATCGCGGTAACAAGGTCCGGACAGACGGACGGACGAACGGACGGACGGACGGACAACCCGAAAACATAACGGAGGCATAACAAGGTCCCAAGGACCTCGTTATGAAGAGGTTCCATTGTATTTAATACTGGTGGATAATGAAATCGTAAAATATTTGCTGCTGAAAATGGGTTTGCCTACATCAATACTTGTTGGTATGTCGGGCAAGCCTCAACCAAGCTTTCAGGTTGTCAAGAACATTTTTTTTCAAACAGTATGCCTAAAATTTGCATCTATTAGTACCCCCCCCCCCTTATCAATCTGCAAATATCTTCGCTACAGAAATGTACAATAGAATCAAAATCATGGAATGACGTTTAACAGTTGGCGCCTATGAGAGTGAAATATTTGGTTTAAGTTGAGAATACCATTGCAGAAATCGTAGAAAACAATGAAAGGTGGCAGTACAGGTCGGCTCATGATCTGACTGCTCGAGCCGCAGTCACATAGAAACTCAGATTTAATACGACTCAAGACAACTCTTTATCCACAACCCGACAAGGTAAACAATAACAAAGAATAGTCTTGACTTGTATTGAATCAAGGTTCAATATGACTGGGGCCTAAAGCGTCTGATGAAGCCGCAGTCACATAGAAACTCAGATTTAATA
>BQKZ01001012.1:14428-28282 GCA_036244855.1 Temnopleurus reevesii
GTGGATGATAAAGCGTTTTCGCGGAGAAACAGGTGTGTTGGATTATATTCTTCTTCTCTTGTAAATTGATCTTGAATATCTATTCATTTGAACACTCCCTTGCTATGTGTAATAGAGTTGAAATGTGGAAAGGAATCCGTACTGGTTGGCAGCTCTGAGGTGTTTGAAGGAAAGAGGATGAAGCCTATTGATTTTGGTGTGGGGCGGAGACCTGGTCGCTACATGGTAACCATAATGTAAAGAAATACAGGTACAACAACATACACAGTGCAATGCTGTTGGTTCGGGGGATACACGTGCTCGGCGGCGCAACTTGCCGAGCGCGCAATTTCTAGTTTATGATCATGATGTTTCATTCACACTAAATGGAAAATACGGTACAGTGGTGATTGCGATAATTTGTTGTAACATATGTTTATATATATAGAATGTTTTTTTTTTTAATTCATCTATTGCGTTATTGATGATTGTTTTGTTTTTTGCAATCACCTCTGTATATGTAATACAAATGAGAATTCACAGAAAAATATAAGTTAAACTACAAACTTTAAACTAAAATGTAATTTCACATTCTTTTTATCGGACTGGTCTGCCGCTACTCTCATCACAGCAACATCAGCTATCAAGCTCGCACACACAGCAGCCTGACTCCAAGCAGGGCGGCTAAATCACCGAGTCACGCAGCGTCAGTTGGCCCGCAATTGCGACACAAAAGTTCTCGGTTTTCTATCATTTTTAACTCTTTGTATGGAATATCACTTTTATATTATTCCAATTATTTTTTTCATTCTGAATAGCCATCTTATAAAAGGAAAAATGTACTCTCTCGTTGTTAAATATTTAGCGAATGTGCACTGCTAATCTCGGTGTTCCGGCTCATGCACAGTGCGCATGCTCAGAAAACAACCTCGATGCAGTGCACATTAGGTATTCAACTCCGTGTCATGCGTACACAAATGCGTGAGATATAATTCCATGTGGAAGTTTGCTGAAAGTTGTTCGCTGAAGTCGGAGGTAAACAGAACTGCGTACACTTAGGTGATATTGATGAGGGCGCAGCGAATGAAAGTTACGAATTGTGAAATATGAAATCATAATTAGGCATCGACAGTTATTGTTAACAGTAAAGGTTTCTTTCTATTATCTAAAACAGGGGTAAGAGAAATTTGGAGACGATTGGTGTAGTAGGTTGAGAGAAATACGCAGCCAAACAAATATACACACAAGACAATGTGAATGGGTTACACTGTAATTCTCATATATTTTTTCATTTTCTGATTCTGATTGAAGAAAAAAAAAAGATTTCAAGATCCTCAGATAAATTTTTAAGCAATTTATGTTTTTAAAGTGTTTTGATTATGGTGTTAAGCAATAATTGTTCGTATAGTGAGGCAATTTACTACTAAATATCTATACTATTTACCTATTGTCTTGTCCCATTGAACATGTTTGCGCTTATTCATCAAATCCTTTTGTATTACTAAGCTGTTCCTCTTGAATACACCCCCCCCCCCACCGAATATTCTCTTTCCCCTCGCGCATCTGACCTTGTCGAGTGCCAGCTCCTACATTTGTTTTAAGTATTCTGACATCAAATTTTACTATGAAAATATCATTGCCTCTCAAATTGCATTCTAAAATGTGTATTAACAACCATATCATCATTTTTCATCTCGATTTTGGTTCCAATGGTCTAATTTGATTTTTACTGTGATTTTATGAGATTTTGTTGCAAGTTGCAATCCTTGTGCAGCTCATTTTATACTGAGTGAGTCCCACACATAGTTTTCTGTGTATACTTTGTATTACGTATCTGTGAGTTAGCTCTTTGTGTGTTCGCCAGGGAATCATGTGCCTTAAAGTATGTGAACCCCTAACGTAAATGCATATATTCGTATTTTTTTTCAAGTTCTAGAAGTTTAATGTACACTAAAACAAAATGATGTAACATTTGCAAAATGGTACTACTTATCAGTACTGAATGGACGATGAAGTGCTGATGGTCTAAAAATATAACAAAGTTATCGAAAGAGCCTGTGCAAAAGTATGTGAACCCCGTGCTAAAATACACAACAAATGTGTGGTTACATCCACTAAATTCTAGATTAACGCAGTCAAAGCTCTGTATTTTGATGCATCCTAATAATTAGATGGATTGCTAGAATATTTCACCAATATCTGCATGGCAATTGCATTTCTATGGTAAATATTAAACATGCATAGCATGCCTGCTCAAAGACCTCTTCGGCTGTGTGATGAAAAGCTAATGATTTACCAAAAAATCATATTGTATCTGAACTGAGTTCACTTCTTGAACTGTATTGTTAGTCTTCTCATTAGTTGTGCTGACCTTTGTTAAGTACTTGTGGTTCACTGGAATGATCAAGAGTAGTTTCACAGAGAAATCCATGATGGAAGGCAGTTCCTTGTGGATCCAGAAAATACTTATCATTGTAGTTTACTGTAGTTTACACCAACGAGGAGGATCTGTTATCTCATATTAGTTATGATACACCTGTTGGGAAGAGCGACCATGTTACCCTGAACCTCAATCTTCAAATTGGGTTAGAAGATGAGTTAGTGCCGTTTGTAAGAAGTTAAATGAGAGAATCAATTAATCAGATTCAGTGGAAGAAAGAACTTGTTGAGCTGTCGGGGCTAGAAGCTTGGAGATTTTTCGAAAACATGATCCATACACTTGAGCACTCAGCAGAGTGGATACGTGCACTTTATAAATTGCATCTGTTATCATCTAATATTAGAGTCTTTCGTTCCATTGAAGAAGAAGCAATCAAAGAGACAACCGGAATGGTTTAACCAGCTGTGTAATCAAGCAGTGAGACTGAAACATAAATCATGGAATAAATGCCAGAAGTCCAGAAGTAGTCAAGATTGGTCTACATACATCCGTCACAGGAATGCTGCTCCTAGCATGATCAAGAAAGCCAAGGCCAATTTTGAAAATAAGATAGCAGATGAAGTCAAAGTCAATGTAAAGAGTTTCTGGCACTATGTGAAAAGTCAAACCAAAGCCAAGGGTGTCATTCCAGACATATGTAATGCTGATGGATCTTGGGCTAGATCAGATAAAAAAAAAGGCAGAGGCATTCAACCAGTTTTTTGGAAGTGTGTTTACTCGAGAAAATATGACATCTATTCCCAACATACGAAGGAGAACGAGTGAATCACTTGAAAATGTTGAATTTTGTTGTGAAGATATTACCACCCTACTTTCTAAGATAGACATTAATAAATCAGCAGACCCAGACAGAATACACTCTTGAGTACTGAAAGAACTGTGTCGTGAAGTAGCAGAGCCGCTCCAAATCATCTGTAATAAAATAATAATAATAATTGGCATTTATAAAGCGCCTTTTCGTGAGATTCAAAGCGCATTTTAAGAAAGGTAGAAAATACAGAACAGGCCAACAAATGCATACATGTATAGAATTAACAGAATAACAGAATTACCAATACATAGATTATAAACAAGCAAAATTAACATATCAATGGAGAATATAATATGATTACAAGAAAAGGTGTGTTTTGAGACACTTCTTAAATGAAGAGAGTGTTTGACTATTCTTAATTGTGAAGGGTAGAGAATTCCAGATACGTGGGGCAGTTACAGAGAATGCCCTATCACCTAGATGCGTTTGTTGGTACGAGGGACGATGAGTGTTTTTGACATTGTAGAACGGGTATTGTACTTAGATGTATGAGGGAGGAGTAGATCTGCAAGGTACACTGAAGCAAGATTGTTCACACATTTGTAAGTGAGGGACAAGGTTTTATACGTTATGCGATTATTAATACAAAGCCAGTGGAGATCGGATATTAAATGGGACACATGATCATATTTAGATTTACAATATATGAGTTGTGCTGCTTTGTTTTGTAGAAGTTGGAGGGACTGCAATTGAGAGATAGATATGCCATTAAGAAGAGAGTTACAAACTTTACCAAATTAATGAAGGAAGGGTGTATACCAGATATTTGGAAAGAGGCTCTTGTGGTACCACTATTGAAGAAAGGGAGCAAAAGTGACCCAAGTAACTATCGGCCCGTCAGTCTGACATCTATAGTGTATAAAATCATGGAGAGGATTGTGAGGAAGGCATTGATAAATCATCTAGGAGCCAACAACTTATTAGGTAATCGCCAGCATGGATTTCAACAAAGCAGATCCTGCGCTACCCAACTTTTGAAAAGTGGACATCTGAAATTGACAACGGACATAGCATTGATTGTATTTATTTGGACTATAGGAAGGCATTTGATGCTGCCCCACACAAGCGGCTCCTTTGCAAGCTTCAGGCCAACGGCATCTCTGGATATGTTCACAATTGGATTAGAGCCTATCTGATGGGACGATCACAGAAAGTAACAGTTAATGGGAAGGAATCATCATCATGCCCAGTTTCCAGTGGTATTCCGAAAGGGAGTGTCCTCGGACCTGTCCTTTTCCTTTGCTTTGTTGATGACTTGCCTGAGAATGTTACATCTAATATCAAGCTATTTGCAGATGATACAAAAGTCTATAGTGGAGTGGACAACACCAGTGATGCTGAAAATCTTCAAAGGGATATTCAAGCTGTTGCAAAATGGGCTGAGAAAATTCATAACTTTTTAATGGATTCCACAATTTGCTCAAATTTTCACAGTTTGTTCATCTTATTTTTCTTCATTTAAATGATAGCAATTTAATTTCTGAGTGTAGTTATCCTTTAAGAGGAGAGTTACAATAGTCCAATCGTGACAAAACCAAAGATTGTACTTCTGTGTAAGCATCGTGATCAACAAATTTTCTTATTCTACTGATGTTATGAAATCAAGCTGATTGGTTCATGAAAATAGGCAATTAAAGCAATCAAGTTATAAAATGTCAAACATCAACAAAAGGACAAATGCTGAATTTTTTATATCAAATAAACTTCATGGATAAGATAACTGGTCATTTAAAAACTTTTATGAGTTAAATTTGATATGTTGTTTGTGTTATTTTCTGTTTAAAGGGTGTAAAAAGTTGACAGATGATGAGCAGAGTCGTATGGCATTGACACTGGCCAACTGTCATCTTGCAAAAGCTGGCTTTGAGACATATCCATGTGACGAGAAAAAGAACATCATTGACTGCTTGAATCCAATGAAAGGTGATAGCATCTCATTCAACGCCTATACAGAGTTCTTCACACACACTCAGGATATCTGCTTCTTTCTCCAGAACCAGGTAACACTGCAGTAAATGAATGTCAACAATCATTCTTTCACTACAATTAAGAGAAAACACAAATTCAAAACAGAGAGACAGACATGTTCTAGTTTAGCAGTCCTCAAACTGTGGCGTTGGTGCCACTTTTGGCACTTTAAGACCTGCAAAATGGCGCCTGAGAATGAGACGGGAATGGGAATAGCGAATAGCTTATTTCGCATAAAAACGTTATTCTTGCAGGATTGCTGGAAGGTTTGAGAATGCATTGTTTTCCTGAAACTCGTGAGATATGCTCCCAAACATCTTAATTTCGCTTTTCCAATACATGAAATTATCTGGGGTACAAATATTTGTAAATAATAATTAATACATTTTTTTGTTTAGATTTAAAATTTGTACTGAAATATGCACTTTTTATTTTCATGAATTAATTATGCTTATTTGTGCATGAAAATACATTTTTTGCTATAAATCACGAAATCGGGATAGTAGAAAGCAAATTTTTGGAATTCCTTGTATCATTCCTCACAATGCTTCAACAAATTTCTGATGTCAATTGGCATTGACTTTGTACGCAAAATCACGTTTTTGAGCAGTTTTGAGGCTGACATGCATGTATAAAATGGCACCCTTTACAGGTATGGCATCAGCACACTGAAGACACTGTTGAGAAGCTTACACAGAGTTCCCAAGATGTGGCTGTTCATCTACAAGTTACAGGCAAGCTTCAGGAAGACATCATCAAACAGCAGAATGAGAGCTTGAAGAACCAGAAAGAAATCCTTGCTCAAGAAGCACAGTTAAATGTAGCCTTAAAGAGCTCAACCAACAGTATACAAGAGGTATTGTATATTTTGATTCGTAAGGTCCCGGTCACATTGAGGCTCGGAAGCAACACAATTCTTTGAACAAAGAGTCGTGATTAATCGTGTTGCTTCTGGGGGCCCTATGTGATCTGGGCTTAAAAGCTGCTTTAGGAAGTTTACATTATCGTCTTCAAGTCACAATCATTATTTCTTAAGCAATTATATGAATAAATTTGTCTGGGGCTTTTTTTTATCACTCCAAATACATTGCCTATTCCCACAGACTGTTGTGTTTCAATCAAAATGTCATGGGATCAATTGATTTCCTTTAGCAAGCACTTCGTTCAAATTCACTCAACCAATTTGCAGTGAATGGGTCCATGTACCTCTAGTAAGTTTAAGGCCTGTATATAAACATAAAAGATGCAATTAAAGATGGCACTACATGTACCACGGCGATTTTTTTTTTTTTTTTTATCGTATCGTTTTTATGTTACAGGCTCATGTGATATTATTACATGAGGCATCCAGACCTGACCAGTAGGAATTTTGAATTGAGCTACTATTCGTTAATTAAATTTTCTATTTCAAATTGAAAAATAGAAAATTGACTCTGATCTCGATCAATATTCTGTTTTTAAAACAGAAAAATGAACGCTCATTTCGATTTCCATCATCAATGTAATAGTGAAATATTGACATTTAAAAAAACAAAATCATTTGTTCAATTTACTACTATTAATATGAAATTACAATAATGAAAAAAGAGTTTCATTTGTCAATTTTGCTTGTACATGTTCTTACACTGTCTTACACAGTCAGTATAATACAGTTTAGTACTGTACTGCAAGCTGATCGGGCTTCGGGATTGGAATTCAGTATGTTTACAGTCTGAAAAAATTCTAAAGATTGTAATGTTTGAGCCGTAGAGGACTGCCGTCGTTCTATTTTGTAAATGCAAAATTGACAAAACTCGTTTTTCATTATTCTAATTTCATATGAAAAATAGAAAATTGAACAAAAAACAAATTAATTTGTTTTTTTTTATATCAATATTTTAATATTACATTGATAATGGAAATCGAAATGAGCGTTCATTATTCTGTTTTAAAAACGGAATATTGATTGAGATCAGAGTCAATTTTCTATTTTTCAAGTGTTCAATTTGAAATAGAAAATTGAATTAACAGATAGTATATGTACCTCAATCATTTTGAGGAGAGAATATGAATTTTTGACTATTTTTAGAGAGTTTCAATGCCATTTCAACAGAGTTTTCCTACTTTTCTTGATAATTATAATACACAGTTCTATGGGATACATTATGGTTTTTCTCCTCTTTTTTTTTTATATCAATATTTTAATATTACATTGATAATGGAAATCGAAATGAGCGTTCATTATTCTGTTTTAAAAACGGAATATTGATTGAGATCAGAGTCAATTTTCTATTTTTCAAGTGTTCAATTTGAAATAGAAAATTGAATTAACAGATAGTATATGTACCTCAATCATTTTGAGGAGAGAATATGAATTTTTGACTATTTTTAGAGAGTTTCAATGCCATTTCAACAGAGTTTTCCTACTTTTCTTGATAATTATAATACACAGTTCTATGGGATACATTATGGTTTTTCTCCTCTTTTTTTTTTATATCAATATTTTAATATTACATTGATAATGGAAATCGAAATGAGCGTTCATTATTCTGTTTTAAAAACGGAATATTGATTGAGATCAGAGTCAATTTTCTATTTTTCAAGTGTTCAATTTGAAATAGAAAATTGAATTAACAGATAGTATATGTACCTCAATCATTTTGAGGAGAGAATATGAATTTTTGACTATTTTTAGAGAGTTTCAATGCCATTTCAACAGAGTTTTCCTACTTTTCTTGATAATTATAATACACAGTTCTATGGGATACATTATGGTTTTTCTCCTCTTTTTTTTTTATATCAATATTTTAATATTACATTGATAATGGAAATCGAAATGAGCGTTCATTATTCTGTTTTAAAAACGGAATATTGATTGAGATCAGAGTCAATTTTCTATTTTTCAAGTGTTCAATTTGAAATAGAAAATTGAATTAACAGATAGTATATGTACCTCAATCATTTTGAGGAGAGAATATGAATTTTTGACTATTTTTAGAGAGTTTCAATGCCATTTCAACAGAGTTTTCCTACTTTTCTTGATAATTATAATACACAGTTCTATGGGATACATTATGGTTTTTCTCCTCTTTTTTTTTTATATCAATATTTTAATATTACATTGATAATGGAAATCGAAATGAGCGTTCATTATTCTGTTTTAAAAACGGAATATTGATTGAGATCAGAGTCAATTTTCTATTTTTCAAGTGTTCAATTTGAAATAGAAAATTGAATTAACAGATAGTATATGTACCTCAATCATTTTGAGGAGAGAATATGAATTTTTGACTATTTTTAGAGAGTTTCAATGCCATTTCAACAGAGTTTTCCTACTTTTCTTGATAATTATAATACACAGTTCTATGGGATACATTATGGTTTTTCTCCTCTTTTTTTTTTATATCAATATTTTAATATTACATTGATAATGGAAATCGAAATGAGCGTTCATTATTCTGTTTTAAAAACGGAATATTGATTGAGATCAGAGTCAATTTTCTATTTTTCAAGTGTTCAATTTGAAATAGAAAATTGAATTAACAGATAGTATATGTACCTCAATCATTTTGAGGAGAGAATATGAATTTTTGACTATTTTTAGAGAGTTTCAATGCCATTTCAACAGAGTTTTCCTAATTTTCTTGATAATTATAATACACAGTTCTATGGGATACATTATGGTTTTTCTCCTCTTTTTTAGTAAATCAGACCTCTTCTTCCATTATAAGGGTTGGTAGGCCTCGGCATCCAAAGTTCTGGTGAAAACCTGATTCAAAATCTCTTGAAAACGATCAGATTTGATAAACTCAACATTCTGCAGTCCTAATAGGGAGGAACTGTGGCAGGGGCAAGATGAGTGATTTCTCCCAGCTTAATATATGCTTTCTCCTAATATTAAATTGATAGGTCACCCCAGAATTTTCTTGCCTTCATTACAACCTCGATGATATTTCTTAATGAATGGACATGAAAATTCCCGATTAACATAGCTTCAAAGTTGGGGGACATTTTTTTTACTCACTCTGTCTAGCCTAGATTCAAAGGACTTCCCAAATACTGAATTTAATTCTTCAACAAATGGTGATTTGCTCGAAAGATAAAAAAAAGCAAGGCATTAAAAAAGCAATGATAGTTGATACAGAACATGATAAGCCTATTGCAGAGAAGTGACGAACATGTACATCATCACCATTTCATATTACTTGAGCTAAAGTTGCCAATTTGCAAAAAATATAACTGTTTGAATTATTTATTAAATGTCTTTTAAATATAGATATGTTTAGCTTGATATAAATCTATGACATTAGAAAAATTACCACCATTTGCCACAAAAGGATATCTTTTCATGCCTATCAGTATGGAAGTATGCTATCAGCATGCCACTAGATTAAAAGGACCTGAACACACTTGAAGAATTTCAACACCTGTAACACTTTTTATGAAAATCATTTGTCTACCAAAATTAATAGAGACAAAAATGCATGGACCTGCAGTTGATAAAAGTTGAATAAATACAGTTCCTTGGCACTCACCTTTTCCAAGAAATCACACATCTGCTGTCCAGCCTGGTACAACAACATACACCACCAACCTGGTTTAGTTGACAGTGTAATAAAACCCACAACAGTGCAATGCAGTTGGTTCGGGGGATACATGTGCTCGGCTGCGCAACCCACCGAGCACGCAATTTCTAGTTTAGAATCCAATTGCATGGTAAGGAACATATATAAATATACTAGTAGCATTGGATGAATAACTTAATTTATTATCCAATTGCATGATAAGGAACATAACAGTAGCATTGGATGAATAGCTTAATGTATTATCCAATTGCATGATAAGGAACATATATAAATATACTAGTAGCATTGGATGAATAACTTAATTTATTATCCAATTGCATGATAAGGAACATATACATGTATACCAGTTGCATTGGATGAATAGCTTTTAATGTATTATCCAATTGCATGATAAGGAACATAACAGTAGCATTGGATGAATAGCTGTTGGTTTAGAATCCAATTGCATGGTAAGGCACATACATTGTATACCAGTAGTATTTGGATGAATAACTTTTAATTTAGATGGACATTTATGATAACTTTCTCAGCCAGAGAATATGAAATTGTTCAATCTTGGACTTGGCTTTAAAAAAACTGCTCTTCTAATCGTGTAATGATTCAATCAAGCCCTTGTGTGTGAAATACAATTAAATGCAGGTATTTGCTGAGATGAAAAGCAGTACACTAGAGCAGAAAGCCCTGTTTGCCGAGACTTTTGACAGAGTGGCCCAGGTGCAGAAGCTTATGCTTGGAGAGTTCACATGGTTTAACTCGGTCATATACTATATGATGGTATTTCTTCTGGTCTACATGGTGACGGCAACACCTCGCACTGCTTCGGCTAGATTCTCACTCTATCTGCTGCTCCTGGTGAATTGGTTTGTGGAATGGTGTATGTTTCGCTTCATGGATTCAAGTGATCAGGTTTGTTCATTAATGTATTTTCTAGTTTTGATATGAATGGAAAGAACGTGAAAGAAATAGTGAACAAAATATACACAATTTTGTTAAATACTATATATGAAAAAGCTTGAACTTTTGACGTCAGCTTGGTTAATTTTCATGAATAGAGAGAAAACATTCACAATCAAGCAAGGAAATATGAACTCTGCGTCTACTGAGCCCATCAGTATAAAGACTACAATCAAATGAGAGTGTTTCAATAGACAAGGTCTGTTACATGACAAATATATTTTGAGATATGTTTTTTATTTTAGTATCAAGTGTTCAGTGAAAAATTATTCACGGCCGCCAGATGGTGCAGTGGAACTTATCATTTCCCGAAATAACGCCTAGAGGCCATCATCATGAGGGCATCGGCATTACTGAGGGGATGATAGTTTCACTAAACCCATCTGAATGCAGTAAACAATCAGTTTATATCCCACATTATTAATACTCTCTGTTCTGGCTGCCCTGGCGTGAGCTGCGCATGTGCTCCACATGCAGAGGCGCATGTGGCAATCAATCGTCATAACGCGTACCAGCTTTTCTACAAAGCATAAACAGCACGCACCATTTTGTTATGTCACAGAAACGTCACCCGATGATAGTTCATCTGTGAAGCTGTAGTTTCCCCAACTATCTACGGATGACGTCACATTTAAATGAATCGCGATGCCGTTGGGACTTATCATTAGTCACTTGAAGGGATTTAGGCCAATCACTGGCTCAGAATCTTTTCATGACGGATATGTTTTCTATTATTCTGATTTACAGACTATATTTCATGGCAATACGTGGTCGTGTCGCAAGCTTTTTTGTTGCCTTGGTATCCTACACCTCATCTACCGAGCCTGCCAGTATAAAGACTACAATCAGATCAACCACAACATTCTGCTTCAAATTCAAAAGCAGCTGCAGAAAGGGAAGTTCAGTAACACCAGTATGTTGAATCAGGGATTTATCCAAAGGAATGTTGAGAGATCCACACCCCTTCCGATTGCTACGCCTTGCCAAGTGCCTGCCATTCAGCATGGACGTGGGCAAAATATAAGTATGTACCTCCTAGTCTCTTTCCACTATGTCAAAACTATACTTAACTCTATCCCCAATAAACTGTTAAAGGATTGCACCCAGATATTTGCACCCATTCTCTCGCATTTAATCAATTTAAGTTTAGAGCAGTTACACGTTACCTCCTCCTTATGTCACTCCTCTGTTACAGAAACTTTCCCTGGACCACAATCCTCTAAAAGAATTATCTACCTGTCTCAAATCTACCTTTCCTCGTCAAGACCTTTGAAAGGATTGTTTTTTCATGTCTTTCTGAATAAATTCAAGATAACAACCTGTTTGATCCAATCCAGTCTACATACAAACCGCAACACAGCGTTGAAATACTCCTTGTAAATGTTTCAAGTCAGGTATTGCGTGAAATGGATAAGGGAACCCAACTGCTCTTCTTCTCGACCTGTCCGCCGCCTTCGACACTGTGAATCATACTATCCCATTGAATATATATTAAGTCCGTTTGGTGTGAAGGGCGATGCATACAACTGGTTTCTGTCCTATCTTTCCTGTCATTCTCAATTGGTCTGCATAAGTGGATGCAAATAGGTTGCATTGCCTCGCACCTGTGGCGTACTGCGAGGCTCTGGGGAGGTCCGACCCTCTTTTCCATTCATTTATTGGATTGTGGCAAGTTTTATTACATTATGGTATTGATTATCATATATGCTGATATACAAATGATGATTTCCTTCAAAAGTAATCAAGCCGCTGCTGAAAGTGGAGTAAACCATCTTCAGTCATGTATGGCTGAAATCCAGAAATGGATGTTCACAAATTTTCTCAAACTAAACACTGATAAACACTGATGGCTCCAGAGCACAGCGTATCAAATTTATTTGAATCTCGCCGCAATCTCGGATTCATGTTCGATTCAGATATGTCTATGTCAAATCAAGTTTCACACATGTAAATCTGTAAGATACAAGTTGCGAAACATAGGTTTTATTAGGAAATACTTGTTTAAGTCAGCAATAGAATAGCTAGTTCATGCCCCAGAAATTACAAAATTGGGCAGCACGCATTGTGTCGTTGACATCCAAACGCACTCACATTTCATCAAATTGTACGAAATTTACATTGGCTACCTGTGGAGCACCGCATCACATTTAACCCTAACTAGGCCGGGGGGGGGGGNAACGCCGCTCGCTGACTTTTTTTTTTTTCAAGTATCCCGCAACTTTTAAGACCGTTTTCACGAAAATCGGATCTACCGTTACGACGTTACGTAACATTTTATACACGCATGTCAGCCTCGAAACTGCTCCAAAACATAATTTTGTGTACAAAGTCAATGCAAATTGTGTTTTTTCAATTAATTCACATAAAATTTTTTTTGCTTCCAGTGGCTAAAATCAATTCATTTAAGCACAATTTTGCTTCAAAAAATAATTGCAATAAATTTTGCTCAAAAAATAATAGAAAACACAAAAGGTCGAAAAAACAATGATTTACATAAGAAATTGAAAAAAAATATAAACATAAGAAATTAAATTTGTCAGTGCAATTTTTTATGTGGGATTGTTTGGTGTGATACCAGGAAAATATATACAAAAAATTAGCTTTCTATCACCAATATTTTGTGATTTAGGGCACAAAATGCATTTCTATGCATAAATTAGCATGATTAATTTTTAAAAAATAAACAGTGTATTTTTTTCAAAAATCTGATATTGCAAATTTGTAGTTTACATGATACTCTACTCGCGTGCAAATTTTCGCGGCGACAGCGCGATCGACGGCCGAGAACAAAAGGGGGGGGGGGGGCCTAATCCACTCTGTGGAATGCTCAAGGCGCATTAGAAAATAGTAAAGTATTAAAAAAGTAAGATTAACTTAAGAAGTGAACAGGTAAGTTTTAACAAGTTTCTTGAATAACAGTAGAGCAGAACAGCTTTTTATGTCTTCAAGTAGGTCATTCCAAATGGTCAGACTTGTGAATGAGTATGAACGTTCCCCCCAGATCTTGTTGGGGCGTAGCGTTGAATTAATGAAATTAATGAAGTCGTGAATACAATGAAAGGTAAGAAGCAGAATCTTAACCCTAACTAGGCCGGGCTATTTTGGGAGTTCTTATAGCCAAGGGGGGGGGGGGGGGG
>BQKZ01001012.1:91935-108054 GCA_036244855.1 Temnopleurus reevesii
GTTTTCTTGCTTTTTAAAGCAGATCTATATTCTCCACTCTCCATTCTGTTATTTCCTTTTCTGCTGTGTAAGCGCATAGGGACATGCTATGGCTATGTGTTATGCGCTATAAAAGAACTGAATATTATTATTATTATTATTAACTTACGGTTACCACTGTAAAATCCGGTAAATTAATTTTGTTTTTACTTTGGATCTACAATGACCAAAATAATACACAAAAAGAAGAAAATAGGATTTGAAAAACAATAACAAACATAACAACTTGTACAAAAACAATATACAGTCAAACCTGTCTATAGTGGCCACTTAAATTGATTCCCTTTAGATGAAAATGCATGTTATAGAACCTGTCTATAGAGGCCACCTGTCTACAGTGGCCACTTTTTCTGTTTCCCTTGGGGTGGCCACTAATGGTAAAGAAGTGACGAACCTACGTCATCACCATTTCATGTCACGTGATCCAAAGTTGCCAATTTGCTAATAATATAACTTTTTTGATTATTTTTAAGCATCCTTCAAAAATTCATAATTTATTTATTCATTGTCCGATTTTGCTCAAACTTTTTTTTTATATGTTCATCAAATGTTTGCACTTTTAATCAAAGCGAGTTATTTTTGGTGTGAAGTTACCGTCTAACAATTCAACCATTCTACATGCTAATTCCATGACTATAAGGTTCATTGGTTGCAGAAAAGTTAACACATGATTATTGCTTTGAGTTGTCAAGTTTCGGAAAAATACATTGAAAACATAAGAATTATTCCCTTTGTTGAAGTAATCTACTTCTTTTAGACTCATAGGGAAGTTTGATTAGATCTTAAAACAAAAAAATAAGTCCTCTCAAAGTATTGATGCAATATTGGAGACTTTTTCCACTCTGCATCCAGGCCATGCTTTAAAGGATGTGTATCTTCTATAATTATTGAAACAAAAATGAGATTGCATCCGTAACAAAGAAGTCAGGAACTGAATGTAAGAATTTGCAGGGGAGCTAAAGAGAGCTCTCCTAGGCCGTGTTTATACGGCAATTGAGTTTTGAAACGCAAACATGAAACGTGTTTCAAAACGATATATGCGATCGTGTTTATACGACCCTCTTTTAAAGGTGATTCTGGCTCTTATGAAGGTGTGCTACCGCGCAACTTTAATGCGCACATTTCTGAAAGAATATACATGTACTTCTTTTCTCTATATCCTTGTGTTATTTATCATTTTCAGTTTATTTCCCTCCTTTCTCTTTCTCTTTGTTATTCATTTTCATCTGTGTTATATCCTTCCATTTCAGAAAATTGCCCATATGACATGTATGACGTCACAGAAACACGTTTGAAAACATGGTTGTGTTTATATGGTCCCGGTGATCGTGATTCTGCTAGAATCATGTTTCAAAACTCATCCTTTTTCTGCGTTTGGTGATTGAGTTTTCAAACGCGTTTANACGTCACAGAAACGCGTTTGAAAACATTGTTGTGTTTATACGGTCCCGGTGATCGTGATTCTGCTACATGTAGAATCAGGTTTCAAAACTCATCCTTTTTCTGCGTTTGGTGATTGAGTTTTCAAACGCGTTTATATTTGAGGACCGTATAAACGCAACCATGTTTCTGAACTAAATGCATTTGTAAACTCAATCATAGGACCGTATAAACACGGCCCTAAAAGCTCTCAAGGAGAGTTTTAGGGGAGCTAAATTGGGTCTTCATGTATGTAGTAAAATTGGGGTTACAAGGGGCTCAATAAATCACTCCCCAAAAACTTTGGAGCATTAGGAGAGCAATCACTCTCACTCCTGAGAATTATCTGGATTTGATCCCTCTGTGTATTCATCTATTTGAGATAAATGATGAGCTGGCAAAGGTTCATATATCCACAATCCTGTCCTTCTCTTACCGGTTTCAGTAACCGATAGGACATTCATTATTGACCTCTAGTTAATAAACAAAGATTTTTTTTGCTGCATGGTAGTCAATATATAGAACTCCCTCAACTTGTTTTGTATTGGTTTCTGCAACTACCATTTTTGGTGTAATGTTTAAAAAAAAAAAAAACGTTTTTGTGGTAACGGTAGGACAATTTACGATGTTAGATAAAAGAAATCACTGATGCATAGCAAATACTGAATATCACAAAAATACCCCATATAGTGGTTCTTCCATCTCCAACAAGTATTAAAACGGCAATATATTTGATATGGACATATAAAACATTGCTCAAAGAATGCCTAATGTTTTATTGACAAATTCTTTTTTTTTCTTTCTAAAATCATGTTAATTTATATATCTACCTAAAACTGGTTTCAAAATTGTTTTTCCCCGAGTTCCTTAAAATTCAGACTTGTGGATTTCATATGATACAAAATTTGATTAAAGATATATTCTGGTATTTGTTAAAAAAATAAAATGAATGTTCACAGAATCGCACAAAATGTGAGAAGAATGTTCAGCACTATGAATAAATAATATGTGCCGTGTTTTGCAAGAAAATGTATAATGGCAGAGAAATGTGCAAATAAAGGGTCAAAATTGGGCCATGTCGGGCCGACAGATTTTATACCAGTCCCACGCGCTGCTTCCTGTGTTTGCTGCAGTGGACAGAGCACGTGGAGAATGACATAATTTCGCTTTTAACCGGTTTGAGGTTATCATATTAGTTTTCCCTTGTCTACACAAGTCACGTTGTGCTTTGTTTGTAACATAAGATTATTTTAATCATTCATTTTTCCAAATTGAAGTTCTTTGCAAGTACTCGATATTCGCTTTAATTATAAGCATGAATTTAGAATTTGAGGTGTAATGTTCAAATTGGGTTTGAATTGCCCATTTATTTAGTTATTTCAATGTGTTATTTATAAAAATGTTATCCCTAAGTTAACCTTGCAATATTTGTAATTTCTATGTGATTTTAACCCAATGAAGATCTATGGAAATTCAAAGTTTGCACCACTAAAATTTCCGACCACGTCGCTTACTTGCTTTTTTTTTCTTTCAAGGCTCCTACAACTTTTTAGACCATTTTCACAGAAATTAGATTTACAGTTAGGAGACCATGTGACATTTTATACGTGTATTCATGTCAGCCTTAAATGGCCCAAAATGACTTAAGTATTTTGGAGGCTAGAAAAACTGGGGGTTGGGGCTAAGATGTATGTCGGTCGCACGTCTGCCGCAAATTTCTGCACGCTGGTAGAAACAGTACATGGGAAATTAAATTAAATTTGTCAGTGCAATTTTTATGTGTGGAATTTTTATCAATGATACCAGGAATATTTATATTAAAATCCACCTTTCTGTCACCTATATTCTGTGATTTAGAGCAAAAAATGGCTTTTAAAGCATATGTTAGCATTGTTAATTAATTAAAAGTAACTAGTGTATTTTTTCAAAAATCTGATAATGCAAGTTTGTTGACAAGTTGACGAGATACTCTATTTGTTATAAAAAAAAATTCCCAAAATACCCCTGGTTAGGGTTAAAACTACTCCAAAACATACTTTTTATGTACAAATTCAATGCAAACTGTGTTTTTTTTTAATTCATTCATTCAAGAATCATTCTATTCCAGCAAAATTATGCTTGCAAAAATATTTGCAACGGATTTGTAGAAAAAAAAAACCCATAGAAATGCAATAGAAATTAAATATACAGTAAATAACATAAGAAGTTAAATTTGTTAGTGCAACTAGAATTATTTAGAACAAGTACAAGGAATAATTCTCCCACAAAGTAGTCTACCATCTGTATTTAGTTGATGCAGAGCCAAAAATAGAGTTAAATGCATAAGATACCAGAATTAATTAACCTGCAGTATAGAAGTAGTATAGTATAGTGCGATCAAAAGCCAAGGACTGGAAGGGAGCCTCAAAGCCCCACCCCCTCCCCCCTCTCCTAATAAGAGCTCACAAATTACCCCAGCCTACTTTGGTAAAGGTATTCAAGCCAGTAACATCTCTAACCCCATTACAAATACATTTTTGCTCCCTTTTATAATTTGATTTAAACAGCTTGCTGAATCAAGATTCATGAGGAGGCTGGCACAGATGACAGCATATGGAATAAATAAAGCCAATGAAGTTGGTAAGTTGATTTCAGTATCTTTTCTAGAAATGTTTCCATGCAGAGATCTATATTTTTTTCTGTGCTACACAATTTATCAAAATAATTTAAGCCCCTTCAAAATGTTTTGAAGCTTGAGCCTTAGATTTATAGGAAAAATATATACATGTATTTCAGTATTATATTATCAATGAAAATAGTATTCTTTTCTATGAAAAATTACACCGTTTGTTTCAAAAGCTGAGTTATAAAGTCTGAAAAAGAAAGTGAAAAGTCTGATTTTTTTTGGCTAGATTGAGAATTTGGACGGATGAATTAGATGCAGGAGCAGGTAAATACTCTATGTTCAGATGTACAGTAGTATGCCTAAGAGTATGTGAACCCCTACTAAAAATGCTTGAAAGTTTACACTAAAACAAAATAATATTTTGCTCACACATTGTTCTAATTATCAGTACTGAATGGATGATGAAGTGCTGATGGTCCAAAAACAAAACAACAAAATGATTGAAAGAGCCTGTGCAAAAAAGTATGTGAACCCCCATGCTAAAATACACAAGAAATGTGTGGTAACATCTTCTCACTGCAAATAATACGTTCTTGGCTCTGTATTTTGATGTATACTAATTTCAAAATTAGTAGCCAAAATATTTTGCCAATATCTGCTTGGCAATTGCATTTCCTGGTAAATAATGAACACGCATAGCATGCCTGCTCAAAGACCTCTTCTGACTTTTCATGAAAATCAAAACTACTGGCAGAAAACCATACTTTATCTGAACTGACTTGGCTTCTTTATTTGTATTAGTCTTTTCATTAGTTGTGCTTACCGCTATAAAGCACTTGTGGTTCACTGGAAAGCTCAAAATTTGTTTCACTGAGAAGTCCTTTATGGAAGATGATTGATTGTAGATCGAGAAAATGCTTATCATTATACATGTACTTTACCTAAATCATGAGCAACATCATGTTTGAAACACCATGTATCTGACTACTGGATCACCTTGTTTACAATTAAAGCACTAAACATCAACAGACAATTTGCTTCTGAGTGGTCACAGTGATGTCCAAGTCAGGACAATCACAGACGAATCTAGGAAAAATGATTTTTTTAGAGGGTTTCAAGTAGCACCCAATAAACCTTGTGCAGTATGGACTTTGGGATTGCAGATCATCTTGCAGTGTCTCAACCAATCTAGCAGAATGTCCTTAAGCGTGGGTAGGTTTCTAGTTGGTCTATGCTTTAAAACTGCCCCTCCATGAGCTCTAATGGGTGCTACTTTAACCCTATTTTAACTGGGCTATTTCAGACCAAATTTATACTGGGGGGGGGGGCCCTTCAGATCTCGGCCGTGGATCGCGCGATCGCCGCGAAATTTTGCACGCACATAGAGCAGGATGTAAACTACAACACTGTATAGTTAAATTTTTTGAAAATTTATAATTTCCATTTTTAAATTAGATATACAAATTTATGCATGAAATCACACTTTCTGCTCTATTTCACTCAATAAAGCTCCTAGAAGACTAATTTTTGGTGTGAATATTCTTATACCATTCCTCATGACACATAACTACCTGGAAAAAAAATAGGAATGACAATAATTTCCTATGTATTTCATTGTTCTATAAATTTCATTGGGCAGCCCAAATAGTGCAGTGCAATTTTCAGGTCATGATCGAGGTCAAAGGTCATCTGATGTCAAATTTCCGAAATCTTTACCTGAAAACTTAATCTTGGCTCTTGTTTCAAAACCCCTTGCCCAATTTTCATCAAACTTGCACAATAAGTACATTAAATAGCCCAAATAATGCAGAGCAATTTACAGGTTATGATCAAGGTCAAAGGTCATCTGAGGTCAACTTTCCAAAATCTTAATCTGAAGTGAAAACTTAACCTTGGCTCTTATTTCAAAATCCTTTGCTGTATTTTCAACAAACTTGAACCATCTTGATTGAAATATGTTAAAAGCCATATTGCTACAATTGACAAATTACAATGCAGGCGAGACTGCCAAGCGGCGTTTCACTTGTTTTTTAAATCTTTAGAGGAAATTTGTTCACAAATTAAATTCAATATTATATTCAACAATGATCAAGAAATGTATAGCTTATAGCTATTAGCTTAAACTTATTCATATAATGAATTGCTAATTAAGAAAATGTAGATCTATATTTCCAACAATACTTCAATGACCTAGATCTAATGATTTTGATTATGCTATCAATTGATTGCATAGATATGAAAATTAATATTTCAATAATCATTTTCTTTTACATCATATTGTTTTTGTACAATTTCCTATGTTTGTCATCAATTGTTTTTTAAATCATGATAATTTCTTCTTATTTGATATTACTTTTGTCACTGTAAATAAGAAAATGTAAAATACATGTGTATTCCTTTACCAGAAATTTGATTGATTGCTGTATGTTTGCTTGTTATGTTAACATTGTTATAACGAGAGCTTATTATATCAGTGAGAGCTTTATAACGAAATTTGACTGTATTCATAACTTTCTTATCTGTTGTCCGTTTTTTCGCTCAAACTTAATTTGTTTGTCTGATTTTTGCGCTTTCAATCAAAGCAAGATATTTTTGGCGTGGAGTCCTCCTTTAAATACTGATGGTTTACATCACAGAAACAATAAGAATAATCAAAAACAAAGAAATGCAAAATAAATTGTTATCTCATGATCAGTGGCAGGGATCAAAGAAGTTACATTTTTCTCACGTTACCAGTCACCATGCTTGAGTAATTTCAGTTTTTCCTTTAATAATTATGCTAATTAAACATCTCTTGACTTTATATGGACTCTAGCCTTCCAACTAGAGGGTCGGACTCTAGCCTTCCCACTAGAGGCTCGGACTCTAGCCTTCCCACTAGAGGCTCGGACTCTAGCCTTCCCACTAGAGGCTCGGACTCTAGCCTTCCCACTAGAGGCTCGGACTCTAGCCTTCCCACTAGAGGCTCGGACTCTAGCCTTCCCACTAGAGGCTCGGACTCTAGCCTTCCCACTAGAGGCTCGGACTCTAGCCTTCCCACTAGAGGCTCGGACTCTAGCCTTCCCACTAGAGGCTCGGACTCTAGCCTTCCCACTAGAGGCTCGGACTCTAGCCTTCCCACTAGAGGCTCGGACTCTAGCCTTCCCACTAGAGGCTCGGACTCTAGCCTTCCCACTAGAGGCTCGGACTCTAGCCTTCCCACTAGAGGCTCGGACTCTAGCCTTCCCACTAGAGGCTCGGACTCTAGCCTTCCCACTAGAGGCTCGGACTCTAGCCTTCCCACTAGAGGCTCGGACTCTAGCCTTCCCACTAGAGGCTCGGACTCTAGCCTTCCCACTAGAGGCTCGGACTCTAGCCTTCCCACTAGAGGCTCGGACTCTAGCCTTCCCACTAGAGGCTCGGACTCTAGCCTTCCCACTAGAGGCTCGGACTCTAGCCTTCCCACTAGAGGCTCGGACTCTAGCCTTCCCACTAGAGGCTCGGACTCTAGCCTTCCCACTAGAGGGTCAGCAATTTGAATCCCACCCATGCTCTTAATATCCTTCAGCAAAAAATTAATTCACATTGTTGCACTCAACCCATGTGAAAATGGGTACCTGGTTGGAATTTATTCCTTGACATGCTTGAGCACCTTAGTGGCTAGTCTAGTATCAACTGCAGTAGAATTATAAGAATATGTGATTGAGCAAGGTCTGTAAAAGCCAATACTTTAGGGTATGTAATTATATTTTAGCAAATTCTCTTAATTTCAGACCTTTGTACACATTAGCAATTTGTTATTTTCACATTTTTAAAGATTATTCTTCTCAAGTCTAAGGCCATTCTCATGGGATGAAATTTAGGGATTCATGGGCGCAAAATTTGCGAAAATAAAACCCCCGTGAAAATTTCAGCTTTTACAGTATGACATCCTGCAGTGCGACTGATGGGATTAGATTGCAGACTGGTGTGCAGTGCGACTGATGGGATTAGATTGCAGACTGGTGTGCAGTTAATTTTTAGAAAGTCAGAGCAGTGGCAGGGATTCAGCCAATTTGTAAAATCACACCCTCTCCAATAACCTAGATTTCTATATCCTTTGGTTAAAGAGGACCATATATGTTGTATCATTCACAATTTTGTATGTTGTTGTTTTTTGTTTTTTATTAGGTCATGAAGCTTTAGAGAGGGCAGCAGAGTCCGAGACACTTAAGAAGATGGCAGAGGAACCTCATGAACCTCAAGGAGACATATCATCGTTTGGAAAAACATTCGCTCGAGAACTCAAGGAAGAGATAGAAAAGGCCAAGGAAGATTCAAAGAGAATTAAATGAAAGTATAGACAGAGTAGCTTGATAGACTGAAGAGAGTCATGCTGGAAACAGAATTATTGATGCCACTTGTCATTCATACAACTGTGTATTTTTGTTATCCAGTTGTGGAGGTGCTGTGGTCTAGTGGTTAAATCCTTGGACTTCAATCACAGGGTCCCTGGGCTTGATTACTTTGGCAAGAGATTTACCCACATTAGCAACTCTCACCCAGATGCTTTTTGGGTACCAGTTGGAAACAGCCGTCTTGTGGATGGTTTAGCAGTGCGCACCTAACAGGCGACATGCTATGAATCCAATGACTGGGTAATAACAATGTGAAGCCGTTTGGTCACTTTCAATAGGAACTGGTAAAGCTGTGTATAAATAATGTATATTACAGTCAACCTCGCCTAAGTCGAATCTATCGGGACTGAAAAAAAAACTTTGACTTACATAAAATTTGACATTCGCGGAAGTCGATTTTTTTTCGACATATAGTTGATATTGATAATACATGTATTATTGTTATTATTAATTGCAGAGCTCCTGTAGGCCTGAGAGTCTAAAGTAATGAAATACATGCTGTATACATATACTAGAATTTTGATAGGTACATTATGCGTTGTGGTTACCATGCACACTAAACCCATTATATTGAATGACATACATGTATAGACGATACGAAAAGACAGTTCAATCACGCATATTTCAGTGTGGCGTGAGCAGCTACAGCTCACCATACATGCCATGACTCAATCACTTTACGAATGGCTTACATCTGAATGATGTAACTGAAGGTCGTAAAAATTGCCACCGCACACTTTGCAATCTGACACCGCGACTGCGCGGTCTCTGTTTTGCTGAACAAAATACACATCCAAATTTGAAATGTGACGCTTGACACACTTGTATTTTATCAAAATGCTTGTCTGATTGGATGTGAGCTTATGACTAAGGGGGTGTTGCTCAAAGGTTGCAATTGATCGCAAGTTGCAGTTGATCGGAATACGCCAATCAAAATCATTGTTTTATGCGCGTCTTGGTAAATGCGCACACCGCGCTCGAGTAAATTTCCAAAGTTGCAGTTGATTTGCAGTTGATTCTGAGCAACACCCCCTAAGTCATACAGATTTTATCCTGTCAAATCTCCATGACTGGCCTTGTGATTTGCTTCCCACTGTGTGTGATTGGCAATTTCACTAGAGTTATGACGTTGCAAAACAGCGCACTCAGTCTCTGGTTCACGGGGTCAAAGGTCGCAGTGCTCAAAATTGGTAAAATGTTTTTGATTTCTAATGGCATGGTACAAACAGCCCTTACATATCTTTCTGATTGCGTGATGGCGGAGGCATAAATTTCGAACGTGCGCGCTCGAGGATTCATCTAGTTTTTACTAAATTTGCAACTTGGGACCATGGGATCATTACGTATTTCTCGTTGTTTTTTAACCTGTTTTTTTTTTAATCTTTAAAGCAAATCACTACATGTATGAGGTAATGAATTCAATTCATTATAAATTCGACAATTACAACAATCCAGGAATGTATAGTTTCAAAATCAGTCCCATAAAAAAGATGAAATAATGAATTATGGATACATATGATTTTGATAAACAATTACAGTCAAACCTCGTTCTGAAGAACACTGATATAACAAGCTCTCGTGATCATGATAACAAGGTAATTTTCCTGGTGCCATCTCTTTATTCTATTGTCTTTTGACCCTGATATAACAAGGTTTCACTATAAAGAGGTAATTCTTCTGGTCCCAATGACCTCGTTATAATGAGATTAGACTGTATTAGGCTTATTTGTGATTTAAAGCCAAAGTATAGTGGTAAATATTTTGAAATGTGATTTTGGGGATGTTTATCATGGCATATAATTCTTATACACATTTTGAGACTGTAGCATATTTTTGAACAAACCGATTCTTTTGAAAATGTGAATTTGTCCGTTAAATCATATCTAGCGCCCTCTATTGGTTATAACAATATTGTGCTAGATTTTTGGCATATAGGCCTACAAAGTTATTTCCGAGAATTTGACAATAGAATGATAAAAAGGTATACCCAACAACAAAATGCTGAAATTTTCATCCAATTCTGTGCATGAGAAGTTTTCCTTTATCAAGAAAGAAAATATTGAATTAGTGTCGTGGGACATTACATTTAAGTATTTTGCACACTTTAGGTTATAGCTTTTCCAAAACACATTCATTTTTCGCACCATCTTTTGGGCAAAACATATTCATGATACTACATTTCATTTTATATAGATTTAAGGTCAAAATTTGGCAATAAAAATATTTGTTTTTACCATAACTTTACTTTGGCTTTAAAGGTAGAATACTTCTTTTGCAGCCTAAAATTTGACTTTCCAAAATTGTTGTGTAATGTTGAAGAGTACTAAATGTTAGAACTTATCACCAATCAATTAAGCAAGATTGGTCATGATAGGCGCATTTATAGTTATTCCAATAATAATTTTTCTATTCGGGCCTCGAATTAATGGACCGTGCGTTCAAAATTCAAAACAGCCGTTAACCCCTCGTTGACCAATAGCGCAAGAGTCGCTCTCAATATTTGTCATGCTTCTGTATTTTTTTTAAATCTATGTCTTTCTGTTACAGCAAAAAACAGGTTTTTTTACATTAAATCATGAATGGTGGTTGCACAAACCTACAAATTTCATTGCAAAGCAAGTTTAGGTGGGTCTATAAGTTGACTACCATATGCAGACAAAACAGCTATTCTTTGGTAATCAATAAGAGGCCAATTAGAAATGTCCTTCCGTTACCGAAGCCATACACAGTGGTAATTATATGAAAGATATGAACCTCTGTCACTAGCCATATCCAACACATGAAGACATAACTTTGTCAAGACCTCTACAAACTATTCTAGAACAAATTAAGTTAATTCTTTAGTATATGCAGTGGGTCTAAGCTCATTTTTGTGTCAATAAATCAGGAAGACACGCATGGTTGCATGGCAGAAAAGGTCTCCCATAATACGCAATACTTTGTGAGAAATACTTATTTTGTTGTAGTAACATCTAATTCAATGATCCTAGATGAGTCTGAAAAGAATATCTCTTTAAAATGGAAAGTATTATTATGTTTTCAGTATCTTTCTTCTTAACAGGATATTAACTAATAACTGTTTGTCAACTTGTAACTTCATTGAAAGGAATATCAATTACATGCAGATTTTTGTTTAGGGGGTTAGGAATTAGCAAGACAAATATTTGATTGTTTAGAAGATTTGGGTTAAATATAAAACAGGAACAGAATATCATTTGTTGTTTATAAAAATGCATTGAGGTCTATGAATCAAATGTGGTCAGGAGTAAGTTATAATACATGTACATTTTTAAAGTATCAAAGCTATATTCCATTTCTATTATGTAAGACCTGATAAGCTCTGTATGATTATTCTTTTGATGACTTCAATCACGATACATTTGTTTAAGTCATAATTAAAGACTGAATTGGTATTAAAATGTTATTGCAAAAATGGAATTCCAGCGCATATGAAATGCAGCTCAGTAAAGAAGAATACACATGCAGATCTATCATTGTTCCGACCTTCCTTACCAAACACTTACAAGTATTATGCACTGCAATTTTAAAAAGGATATAATGATTGAATAATTTGGAAGTCAACTACATGAAATCTACAACTGCGACTGAAGTCATTGGAATATAAATATGAACAACTTCAGAAAATACATGGGATTTTAGTAAAAACCAATTAGTTAAAACAATGTGTTCATTTAGGTATCCTTATTACTATTACTGATCTAATGAATTTGCATATTCTTATTACATGTATAAAGATAAATCTTGTCATTATTGTTTTAATAAAATCATATTTATCAAATGATTAATTAATCATTTCATCTTTAAAACGAGACTTATTTTGAAGCTACACATCCTTTGATCATTTATGTTGAATATATATTGAACTGAATTCATCACTAAATAGTGCCTTTCTAAGGGGTTTAAAAAGCAATGAGATATGATAAACCAATTGTAGAGAAGTGACCAACGTACGTCATCACAACATCGTGTCACGTGATCCAAATTTGCCAATTTGCTTTTAAAAATACATGTATCACTGTTTTATTTGAAGAATTCGCAACTCATATGTATTGGGCATGGAGAATGTTGATCTGTTGAGATATATTTTGTTTCTGTGAAATGTCCACTTGCCATAGATGGCAAGTGATGTTTCTAAATTCTTGCCTGCAGAGGCAGAGCATGTTTACAGTTGTACTTGCCCTCAGCGTGCGGACAAGTGGATATGTACATGTATACACAGGTACAATTTTAATAATTAATAGGAAGACATTGCAGAATCAATTTTATCATTATGCTCCACACAATGCAAACTGAGTCGCATTGGCATTACACCATGCATAAACTAAGTAAAAATAACCACTTAGCTGAATGTGGCAGTCTCTATATATGTTCAAACTGGAGTCTGAAGGCATGATTGGAAGCATTTGGCCAAAGGATATAAAAACGGCCACAATGGAACCCTGCTAAAAGCAAATTACCAGTTTCATGATTTCAAGAGATATAGTTAAACAAAAACCCTTATAATTTCTGCATGGAGTGTTTGGGGAACTGTTATGTTGGGAGATGTTGCACAAGTTTGAAAATCAAGATTAACACTAGAATGGGCCAGATGCTCCTTTGGGGAAGGCTAATCCCTGGCCAGTGTAGTCTACAGCTATCAATCTGTAGTATGTAAACATGTATTACATCCGTATCAGTGGAAGTTGACGTTAAAAAATACCCATTTATGAACTAAGGTAAGTGTGAATCGACACGTTTATTGTTTGCGGGGAAAACACTTCGAAAAAACCATGCAATTAAACATCTCTGTGCTAAGATTATTTGAGGTTGTAAAAAAAAAGTTTTTGTACAAAAGACTAGTATTTCTAGGAATTTGGTTTGGCTATGTCGATTTTGTGTGAAAGAATTGAGTAAACAATAAATATTCCTCAACAAAATGGAAGAATTGATGACTTATGAAATGACAATAAATTTGTTTTATTAAAACTTTCAGTAAAACCAATGTAAATATTGTCATCTTTGAGGGAAAGAAAGCAGTGTTAATAATGAACAAGGGTTTTAAATGTAAGACTAGCCATCCAAGAGCAGGGACTTATACCCCATTCATATTGGGCTCACACACCGCTACAGTCCCGGGACAGTCCAGCGACTGTAGCGGAGTTGGCTTCAGTATGAATGCTCCAGACCCGCTATAAACTATCCCGGGATAACACCGCTCCGCTATAACTCCGCAACAAATTATCTCGCTCAAACCCTAGTAACAGCACCGAGACAGTCCCGGGACAGAAGCGAGATGCCCTCAGTATAAATACACTCCGCTATAACTCCGCGATAAAGCACGTGGGTTTTGTTCGCTCCGCAATCGGGTATACATGAAATACAAATAAAGCAACTTATGGATTTAAATTAATTTTATTATTATTTAAATATTATATTTTACAGAAATAACATATTTTACATACATTTTTTTTGTTTTTTTTTCAAATAATAAAAAAAGAAATACTGATCGAGGATCAAGCCAACACATGTTTTGTTACGGAGGTCGTAAAAATCACCCGCCACAGTATGAATGGGTACATGATATTTATCCCGCGACAGAAGCGGAATAACTATTCCACTGTGAATGCATTTATAGCGGGTTTATAGCGGTGTTGCTTTCCCGCGACAGCAGCGGGATAAATTTGAAAACCAATATGAATAGGGTATTAGTGGAAGGCCAGCCTCTCGGCTCATCCCCTAGAGCAGCGATTCTCAATTACCTTTTCCAAAGCTCCACATTTCTCAATGACTCCCTCGACTGCTCCGCTGATAAGTTGAAAAGAGTGAAAGCATCATTCTTACAGGACACTTGGGTATCTGTCAGTCAGGAACATTCACAGAAATCCACCTATTGAAAAATTGGTGGAGTCCCATGCATTTTCTCTTGAAAGAGTACTTATACCATCTAACACTTCGCAATGCGTGTAGATGACATTCATTTGTCTTGTACCCGATAACAGATAACTAACACAACTTCGTGATTTTTTCTAAATTATAATAGCCTGAACCTGAGCTTTTCGTGTAAGAATAACGGCCAATCTCATCACCTTTTCTTGAGGATTGACCTTATTGTAAAGCCTTTTTAACAGTCACTATTCATGTTGTGCCCGCCTGCCTGTCATTGTCAGAGCAAAAGAGGGAGAGAGCGATTTGACTTACTCTATTTATAGAACCCCAGTCCAACTGGAGGAGGAACGTTACATAAGTTTACCTAGGGATAGTCTCATAAGCAATGCCTGATTTACATGTTTCATATTTCCTCAAATAACAAAGTGGGTTTTCATATTTTCATATTGCATGATAATCTTTATATCATTTATACCGTTTTTCATTCAAACACATGTATTCGTCCCTGCTTTGCCTCCGCATAGGAAACTCCGTACAGTGTATAAGGAGATGGTGGGGATCAAAAATACCTTGTAGCAGTTACCAAATCTCTTTACAGCAGAGTAAAAGAAAAAACACTAAGTTATTAAGAGGTGGGACTAGATTTTTTATCTATTTAAAGTAGATTTTTTTTTCGTTAAATCACAACTGGTTATATCTAGTTTCCAGTACATAATGAAAATCAATGTCTCAATCAACGAACTATATACAATACATGTATTCAAACTTGCAAGGAAGACAATCTTCCCACTCGCCCTCTCCTCTCGAGTGATAGTTTGGCATAAGCAGTAATCTGCCTTTTTTTCATTGCATACATCTCTATTAGACCCTGTTCAACTTAATATCCAACTTTAATTTCTCTGCCGTGAATTGACATTATCAACACAACGAATTCAGGAAAGGATTTACACTGGAATAGTATCGACCCAACAATCAAGGATGTAATGTGAACAAGATAATCGTTGAGGGGGTATTTTTCTTGTTACGATAACGAGAACATGCCTTGCAGGTCGGCCGTTCCAAAGATATTACTGAGCATTCGCTTTACAACGTGAACATTATATGAGACATCAGATCTGAGGTCCTAGGGGCCGTATAAATAATTTTTGGAGAAAATATCAACCTTTGCGAAATTCATGAATGACAGTTTCGGCAGTCCATTAGTTTACCGCCGTGACTAGCGGTTGCGTTGCAAAGCGAAAGCCTAGGATTGAAAATGCTTCCCTGCAGACTTTCAAGGTAACCCTGCCTAAGTTGAATCTGTTGGGACCACTCAAATCTGTTCGATTTTAAATGAGAATTTTGACCTAGAAGAAGCTAAAAACACTGTTTTTTATGATTTGTTCCGAAAATCACATTGACTCGGGCAATTGTTCGACTTCTTCAGAGTTTTCTGCATTCATGTTATACAGTATGTCATTTCCAGTCATCTTTCCCTGCTGTTGCATGTCGATTGACCCATGCAGAATAAATAGCATGAAATGTGTGAATTTCCATGCGTCTGCTGGTATCATGGAGAGAGAGCTGGGAAAGGGTAAAAAGAGATATTCTGTGCAAACATACTCGTTTCCTTATAACACTGCATTGTCTTTGCCGTATGAGAACGATGAGAACTAGGCCGGAAGCGTAACATCCCCAGATTATGCATTGGGTGACTTCAAGTACGGTGTTGAACGCTGGTGTTGGTGTTGCAGCAAAACCAACACCAGCCTCAACACCAAACTTGAAGTCTGTCGGTGTTTGGGGTAGACCTCG
>BQKZ01001012.1:108588-125205 GCA_036244855.1 Temnopleurus reevesii
CAAACACATCCCAAAATTTCAAATTCAGTTATAGGCTATAGCGGCCATTTCGAAAGAAATTGTGAACATTTAGGTTTAAAAAGTTAACCCTGCAGTCATAAATGTTAGTGCATATACCCATTCTTGTTGTGTACCATGAATGAAATGACAATTCATTTGTAAATTCGATAAAAACTTATCGAATCTTATATTACTAATGTTCATGTTGATGATGGCAGCCCTTTTGAAAATGGCCGCCATTTTCGTTACAGGCCGATACAGAGATGCCCTCACTTCTAAAATTTATCAACTAGACATAATCAACATGTGTGCCAAATTTCATGCTTGTTTCATTAAACCCACAATCATTTCACATATCTCTCTAGCTACTCCATTCTGGCGCCGACTCGGAGGCTGATCATAATTTTAAAAAAGTTGTCAACTCAGGGATTGGCGCTACCCTACATGTAGGTGATATCCGATATCCTCTGTTTCATTAATTTTGGCGCAAGTTATATGACCGTGCAACCAAGTGGCTATTGGACCAACTTCACTTAGACCAATTGGAGTTGGAACAACTGGTGATTGGACCAAATGGCTATAGACCAAGTGGCAGTAAACCATTTGACTGTTTGAATAGTTTTGTTTATCCATTTTGTCATAACTTTAACATGAATAACAAAATTTTTGCAAAAATATTGAACCTGACTTGTTATGTCCCGTTTGGGCCACTACAGTGTATAATATTCAAAGGTAATCAATGAAGAAAAACACAATTTGCGTTTTCATCAAATTTCATGCATGTATATTGGCTTTTGAGGAAAATGTAAATAGAGGGTCATATGTAGTCAATCCAGTACCATCTCATGTTAAGTACAGTTATAATCATCCATGAATGTCAAGTTAAAATAAATAAAAAACATGAAAATGAAAGAAAATGTCATATTTTGTGTCATAAGGAAGCCGATTCTCTATCAAGATATAGACCATCACCATAATAATCTGTAGGCAATACATTGTTCATATAAGGCCAGACATGTTAGCCACATTCAATAACCTGTAGCTTGAATGTGTTCATTTTCCTCAAAAGTAAAGATATACCAGTATGCATTAAAATTGATGAAAACATAAAATGTTCATTATTCTTCATTGATTACAGTACAGTACCTACGTACATTATGGTGGCCCAAATGGGACATATCAAGTTGGGTTTAATATTTTTGCGAAAATAAAAATAATAAGAAGAAGATGGATAAAACCAAACTACAAAAGTACAGTAAAATATTAAAGGCAGGAAATTGTGAAACATGTTTGACATACAGTATGATGTAACGCAAGGGCCACCATACTGATATGGGCCTACCTTAACTTGATGATAAACCTTTTCCCCTAAGATTGCCCCGGTGGCATGGAATTTGGTTTAGTAGAGCCTAAGCTATCATATTGAACAAAACTCCGCGTTATCTGGGGCTGTTCTAATGCTTTCTAGGTTCTCCTAGATTCTGCTACGTTTACCATCACATTGGCTGATGACTGCTCATGAAAACTGACCACAAAGTGACAAACTTTGTTGAAACATTTTTTGTAGACATAAAGTTTAATTTGATCATCATTACGATTACCTAGCGTTATCGGCTCTCACCTTGTGTTATCGACTCTTCCCATGGTCCCTCTATTGTTCAAATGGAGACATGCACGGATATCCACCAATTTTTAATTGGTGAATTTCCGCAAATGGTCCCGATTGTTTGTAATTTATGCCAATTTTGAGGGCGCCCTACACAAAAATGGCTAAGTACAACATGCTGATTTTCACCAAATTATTCAAAGTTTTTGACATATCATGAAATTTTTATGTGTAGATCAGTTTGGGGAGAGAATGTGCTTCAGATATTTCATCACTTTGTGAGCTGCAGTAAAAATGGTCACATACAGTTTTTCAATAACAAATTAAGAGTATGTTATAATAGATGCAATTTATATTGCACAAGTATCCACTGTACGGAGTGCTCAAGCACTTCATTATGTTCAAAGTTTGTTGAAATAAAATTCACCCTGAAAAGTCCCTTTGCAAAATAATTGAACTGTGTGTGGTCTCTTCACTCACACACCGCCCCACTAGCGAAATGAATGGGAATTCACAATCCAAACGAATATCATTGGAAGTTCCATTAATCTTGCCCTTCTCCCATTTTTACATTTATTCTTATGCATGCAAAGCAATTTGTGAACACATTGGCTCGTTTTAAATCAAGTTCTGCATCCTGACCATCTGTTGCTCTGATGAATTAGCATTTAACCCTAATCAGGCCGAGGGGGGGGGGGGGTGGCATATGGCATATCTCCCTAACACGCACAAATATTTTTGCGACGTGTCACGACTTAACTTCCAAGTATCGCGCAAATTTTGAGACCAAATGCCCATTTGAAAAAATATTGCTAAAATGCTTGATTTTGTGTACAAAGTCAATGCAAATTGTGTTTTCAGTAATTTATTATGAAGACTTTAATGTGACTTTTCATGGCTAAAATTATTTCATATTTGCATCATTATGCCCCAAATAATGTCTGCAACAAAACAACAAAAACAGAAGGTCGAATATAATGCATAAGAAATTAATTTCAATGATGATTTTTTTTTTCAATACATTTGTAGAGAATGCTAAAAGGAATATTTGGAAAAAAAAATCAGCTCAATTAAAGAATTTATAAGTGATTAAGAGCCTAAAACTTATTTTATGCATAAATTAGCATGTTTAATTATTTTAAAAAATTTTGTGAAAAATTGACCATTCATTCTGGTAGAGTACGCCACAAGCANGCATATAATTATGCGTGAATTCTAATAAAAAGCAATAAATCACTTACTGAGGCTCCAAATGTGCTGATTTTTGGTCCAGATACTCCGAGTAATGTTTCCGACATACTCACATGGAGAAAAATTGCAATCAAAATTAATTTCTTTTGTATTTTGTTATTTCTGTGAATTTCTTACGCATTTCCGTTTTTCGACTTTATTATTTCGATTGTTTTTTTCGATGGAAATTGTTGGTGACATTATTTGAGGCATAAAAATTGTATTTTAAATTCATTTTAGCCATTAATATGAAAAAAAAGGCAAGGATTTTATGAATAATGACTGAAAACACAATTGGAATCGACTTCGTACATGAAATCAAGTTTTTTACTCATATTTGGCGCGTCAATTTTTTTATAAATGCGGGTAGTAGTGCTGGTGCCGCATACCCAACCGTCACAAAATTGGTCTCAAAATTGGTGCGAGACTTGAAACACAAAAGTAAATAAATTATGGCACAAGCTTTTCGCATGTCAGATTTCTTGCAGAATGTCGAGGGGGGGACTTCAATCCTCTACCAAAACTAGTTTCTTTTTTTCAAACCAATTTGTAGGAATGTCAGACTGTATCATAGCAAACCAATTGACCTTGGGGGAAAATATTTACGGTTTATCCGTCAGACATATGTCAAGGAAATTAAAAGAAAAGTCTACCCAAAAATAATATTTCTTCAACAGGATGAGAACAAAAGTTTGAGGAAAAATCGGATCACTGACAATAGAGTTATGAACATTTAAATACTTAGACAAATTGGCAATTGATGACGTAATAGGTGCAAAATTAACCAATTATCACATTCATATCAATGTAATAAAATGTTGCTTTTTCTCTAAAAAATATTATTTCCTCAAAACTATAACCACAGGATACCTTCAAGATAGATATCTGGAATCCTATATGCATTTTACATTCAAACATGTGCATCTCCAAAGAACCGATGGTTTTTGCACCATAAATGTAAAGAAAATTCTGGTTAGTAGTGCACCCATGATGTAATCAAGTTGACAACATGTCTGAACATTTTCACTGATTTGCTCATTTTTTCAAATCATTATTATTCCTGGGTAGACTCTTCTTTTAAGTGCAATTTTAAAATATGAAAATGTTACTTGCCCAATAGGGCAAGTACAGTTTTTTTTACTCATGGCATTGGCCATAAATTTTGGGCAAGACAAACTTTTCTTTGGGCAAGTGATTTGATAACTTGGTAAGTTGGTTGCCCGACTGGGCAACTGGTGAAAACAATTCTTGTAGAACTCTGGAGGGTCTGGAAAGAAATTGTTTGAAAATTGGTTGATTTGATGTGGATTGACCATTGTGTGAGTCTTTGAGGTACTGTATCTGATTACTTTACCATACACAACTAATAAACAAAAAAGTCTTCATAAGCATTCTAAATTTGTGTGAAGTTGTAATTTATTACTTTGTACACTTTCCAAGTTGAGTCAGAAGAGAGGACCTCATAGTTCTATGTTGTGGTTAGAGTTCATTGCAGATATGTTGGTTGTTGTAGAGGGTGTATAGCTCATGCTATGGTGCTTGCATTGCTGGCAATACGGGGCCACAAGTCGGCACACTCTTTGGCGACGGGACCTGTGATTGCTGAACCTGTAGGAGGAACAGATACATAAAAAATAAAGAGATCTTCAATTGAAGTTTGAGGAATGATATCAATTTTTTTTAATGATCAATCAAAAATGAAACGGGTATAAAACCAAGAAATAAGTGGATGCTTAAGTAATAAAATTTGCCAAATTTAGATGTACTGCATATCCTGTGATATATCTGAACAGATGATAAAAAATTGTAAAGAGTAATTTTTATGATTTCAGATCTTAATGATTTCTTGTGCCATTAAAAACTAGAAATCACGGATGACGGCCACAACTCTGGGGGTGATTTTGTGAAAAAAACTGGTGAAGCCGCCATTGTCTTCACATTTGTTGCTGGTAAATTCACTGAAAATACATCTTTGCAGGCCTTATGAAACAAAATTACTTATAGCTTATCTTTATTATTTTGATTATTTAGCTTTGATTTAGCCAGTAAAATGTGGTCATGGAGAAAATTTCATACTTCCTGGGCAATGTTTGCTAGGAAAAGCCCCGAGATCGACCCCTCTCTTTACACGTTTGTCCCTCGACAGTTGGCGGGGAGTTCCAGAGTGAAATGCCACTCGGGTACCAGACTCGGTTCAAACAAAAAAATGGTTGTTTTCATCATTTCTTAATGAATATCATGGAAGGGAACAGCAAATATAACAATATAAATAATTTTAATTGATATTGTTGATAGAGTTTCTCAAATTTGACTGCTTTTTGTGCAAAAAAAATTAATCAAATTTCAACTAATGAAACAATGATACAAATTGATGTAGACCCAGCTATTGCAAAATCATTGATTTTGGTATACTAAAAAATGTCTTCCAAACCTTTTAGATAGATCACACTTCGAAAATTTGGGTTAAAATGTACTTTATTGGTGCCTTTTTGATTAACGCTGTATTTTTAGAGTTACCACAAGGGTCAGGGGTTGCAGTGAGTTACCGTAGATTTGGGGTGAGATACAGCTGGATTTTACCGCTGCAATGGATTGTAAACTGCCTACGGTAACTTATAACTTAATTTTGGGCAGTTACCCCAGTTTGAGGCAGTTACCCCAGTTTTTATACTGCGGTAAGTGCTTTATGCAAAGGGGTCCAGGAGCATTGCAATGATCTAAGAAATTATCCTTTATCCTACTGGCAAGATATTAAATTCATTTTTCTTCATTATAGCATCTTATTACAATTGCTCCTACCTTTCATCTCTCCCTTGTTGTTCACTATGACCCCTGCATTGTCTTCGAAGTAGAGGACTATGCCTTCTCTTCTTCTGATGGGCTTCCTTTGTCGAATGACAACTGCAGGCATTACTGCAAAATTACACATAACATACATACATCAGGGTCAATAAAGTTTTTCCAATTTTAAGATGCCAAGCTCTATTGCTTGGCAATCCAGGCTACAGCATTAAATCAAAATTCATAAATGGAAATTCATAAATGAAACAAGTGAAACGCCGCCTGGCAGTCTCGCCTGCATTGTGCATTGCGCGATTTGTAAATTATAGCAATATGCTTTTGATATATTTCTATAGAGATGGTTCAAGTTTGATAAATATTGGACAAGGAATTATGAAATGAGAGCCAAGGTTAAGTTTTCAGGTTAAGATTTCGGAAATTTGACCTCAGATGACCTTTGACCTAGATAATGACCTTAAAAAGTAATCTGCATTATTTGGGTAACCCAATGGACCTACTGTGCAAGTTTGATGAAAATCAGGCAAGGGGTTTTGAAATGAGAGCCAAGGTAAGTTTTCAGGTTAAGATTTCGGAAATTTGACCTCAGATGACCTTTGACCTCGATAATGACCTGAAAATTGCTCCACACTATTTGGGCTACCAAATGGACATACTGTGCAAGTTTGATGAAAATCAGGCAAGGGGTTTTGAAATGAGAGCCAAGGTTAATTTTTCAGGTTAAGATTGCGGAAATTTGACCTCAGATGACCTTTGACCTCGATAATGACCTGAAAATTGCTCCAAACTATTTGGGCTACCCAATGGACCTATTTGATGAAAATCGGGCAAGGGTTTTTTTATTTAGAGCAATTCTAAATTGTTGACGCCGTCGCTGCCGCCGTCGCCGTCGTAAAAAGCGGCGCCTATGTCTCGATTCTGCTACGCAGGCGAGACAAAAAATGGAATTCTGGAACCTTTGGTAAAATGTTCGAATTTGAATGGGGGGTCAGAGAGGGATCATTGGAAGATTTGTGAGGATGACTTCTCAACCGCTTGCAATTATATTATATTCCCATCAGGGCAATTCCATAAAGTTGGACGTACATTTCGGACGCTGAAGGCTTTGAAGGCTTACATTTTTATTATCAACTGGGTCATCTGTATCTTTAAGCGCGCATGATGTGTATACCTACAAGTACTATATGCCTACCAAAAATTGTTGAAAGTTGAACCTCATTTCGTTTTGAAGTTATATGCTGAAAACACCCCGGTGTTGGACGTACGCACATGGAATGGATTTTTCAAGTTTTAAGTTTCCTGTTTAAAAAACTCTGTGATGTGTGAAGGTTTATACAATTAATACCAAATATCATTGCATGAGGGGTTGAACTTAATAACAAATACCAACTTGTTATATAAGTCTGTTCAGAAAGTTGTGTAAATCATGATAGTGCGTCGGTGTTGGACGTACGCGTGTGAATTTTTCAGAGCGTACGTCCAATACCGATTTGGACCGTTATATTTTCGGAAGTGCAATTATCTATCAAAAGTTTGTTGTGTTTTTTTATAGACGAGGTAACACATCATGCATAAATATATATTTAATTGTCATGTGAGTTTGTTCATTCTTATTTCATCCACTGGACAACTGAGGAGAATTCAGAAGCGTACGTCCAACACCAACATGCTATTTTCTGATTTGCAGAAAAAATAATCAAATTACCATTTTATCCAATTAATTTTCTTTAAACTCTTACTAAATATATTTAATATCAATGATGGGCTCTTTCATTTTTTCATGGTTTCTTCATTTTCCATTTGAACAATAACCAAAATACCACAAATAAACGTTAAAAAATACTACATTTTGATAATCTTTTCTCTCATTATCAAGATTATCACCACTAAAGTAGCATGGAATTACTGTCTAGATTGATATTAAGCAATTTGAAACATAGATGAATAGAATATACTTTGAAATTGAAATTTTCCTTAAAAAAAATGAATGGATTGTGTACGTCCAACACCATAAAATGTACGTCCAACACCGATACACTCCTTTAAACGTGTAAACTTCTTTCAGAGCTGATTTATATGAAGTTTAGGAATTCTCGCTTAAAAAATGTCCCTTGACTCAAATTATTTATACTTATGGTCATTGAAACCATTGAAAAACAATACTAAAACCAATGATTAATTTCTTTATTTTTTCTCTTTTTTTGCAACAATGGTTTTAAACCATTCCAGTTTCATAAATAGGATTTACAATATATTTGGTTCCATTTTAACGATTATTGTAGCATAACAGTAGACTGATGATGGTTAAAATAAAAAAAACAGCAGTCAACAATTATCATTTTGCACAGTATAAAAATATAAATATAATGGAAAAAAGAAATGAAAACAATGTTATAAAAAGTTGTGATGGTCAAACCTAAAGAAAATTGATAAGAAAAATTCTTCCTAATGGCACCATATTCTATACCTTTTCTCCACAATATATTTTGAAGAAAGCAATACTTCCCCCAAGACACTAGTTCCTTAAAAATGTGCCAGTATTCTCAAATACAAGATTTAATTCCGTAAAATATCAGAGGTATAGTATACATCAAACATAAAAGAGGCATTATGAATATGGCATCAACTAACTACAGACTTTGCGAGTTGAGAAATAAATATTTTGTCAGAACTTATAACTCAAATAAGTACGAAAAGAACAAACTTTGAATTTGAAACCAGATCATTCAACAAATTTGATACATGCTGAATTTTAATCATTTTGGATAATACTTTTGTTAAATGATACCACAATAATATGACAAAGTTTAAGAATTAAGTTGCTAAATTTACAAATTGATGCAGCTGTATGTATGATATTCTATGCCTTTGCATGTACGCAATTATTTAAGATCCACAAATTATGGTGCATTGATTTTTGTAAAAATCATTGTACAAGCTGGTTTCTTGACAGAACTGAATGAGATAAAATAAATTCAATGCACGATAAGTCTTTATAATGATAATACCTTGGAATCTAATGTGCACAGTGGGTGCTTTGTCTAAGAAGAACTTCAACAGAAAATCATAAGTCATAAGTATGCTCTTTAAAGAATTATATGCTACAAATATATAGGGATTTCTTCAGTCAAAGAGGAGTTAGTCCAATCTACTCAGAACATCATGTTTTTTAAATCTTTTCTTTCTTGAGCTTTTGCTCAGTCTCTTTCAAGATGGTGCACAACATGGCGCAACTGGTTTACCTAGCCATCCCATTATTGTATGATCTATATTCAAATGGGCCCATGATGTACAACATGACTTTGTCCTCAATAAAATATAACAACGTGCTAAATAAAGTGCTTTACTGGTAGAAGGTATGTTTTGACTTCTTACTCTTTTTACCAGAGCTGCTATTCGTGCTGGTTTGTGATCAGCATTTTGGATGAGTTTACAAAAGTGTGTAATTGAGATAATCCTCAATAGTATCATGTGTGGTATAATGTCCGAGTCTGTGTATCATGGCCATGACCATTATGTGTATCTCTCTCATATTTCCATGCAACTTAAGGTTTTGATAAGCCTGTGTAATGAAGCAAATTTTAATATTACTTCCAATAAATTGTATTGAAAAATAATTTTGAACATACATTGTTTGTTTAATTAATGAAATCATGACAATATTTGACCACCTGTCTGTGCTTGTCTCGTTTCTTTCCAGCCTTCCAGGCAGACACAAATTCTAGCCATGCAAGGAAATTTTATCTGAGCAGAAGATTAGTTTCTCAGATTTTCGTCTGGGTAAAACCGCAAGTGAAGAATTCTCTGACCTTCACGCAAATATCTGGTGAAAGGAAGATTAGAAAACCATTAAATCAGTGGATTTAATGAACAAATTGCACACATCTTTCATTATGACTTACCTTTTTTCCTGAGTTCTGGCTTGCCTTTCTTGACAGTGGAGACAATCATGTCACCCAAACCAGCGGTGGGCAATCTATTCAGCCTACCCTTGATCCCACTCACGGCGATGATGTACAGGTTTTTACCACCTGGAATTAAAAAAAAAAATGCAAGATCTCCACTAATACACATAAAAATTAAGGGACCCAGAGCCATTCGCCCAGGGGACCTGTGGAGGCAGTCAAAATAGTAATACACAGCCGCATTGTGGCAGTAGCATCCCCCCTTCCCATTCAAAATATACCACATCTCCTTAAAAAGGCACATAAATATTGTCTGGATGACCTATATCAAGACCCTCTAAAAACGGCCTGACTTGAAATTTTTGTTGTGTCTTTTGCGTTTCATCAGAATTGAAAAATCAGAAAAACTGTAAATAAATATTGACATATGACCTGAAAAAAACATTTTAAAATGTTCTTTAGCTAAGCATCCCTTATTGACCCTATAATCTGGCCAACACTTCGCTCAGCCAAGTCAATGTTTTTTTTTCACACTTTGACTGGTTGAGATCCATCTTTTTCAAATTTTTTAGACCATCACGACGACCTGGGGTACACAGTTATGCAAGATTTGATTTGATTTGATTTGATTTGAATTTATTTATATTGAAAATTCACATCTATTATTTTTGTTCTCTGAAATCACACAATCCTATGGTAGTTTTGTCTCTGAAAACGATTGATTGGAAAAACAAGTGAAAATAATAAGATCGAAAACACAAAGAAATATATCTAGGAAATTGAAAAACAATAATTTACGTAAGAAATTGATTTCCATACCAATTTTTTTCATGGGAAATTCTTTGGATCATTGGTAGAGAGTACCTAGACAAAACATTATGTTTGGGGCTATATTAAATGATTTATGGAATATTTTCTAAATCTTACTGATTTTATGTATTAACTAGCAACAAGGAACTGGGATGAATAGGGACAAAACTTACTCTGTTACAGTCTGTTTAGAACTTTTATTTTTGCTTTCTTTTTCTTATTATTTTTTTCACTCAGATTATAAGATCTGCCCCAAAATAGGGTTCCTAAAGTGATCCACCTCGTCAAGTATTTACTAATACCCTATTCATATTGGTTTTCAAATTTATCCCGCTGCTGTCGCGGGAAAGCAACACTGCTATAAACCCGCTATAAATGCATTCACAGTGGAAAAGTTATCCCGCTTCTGTCACGGGATAAATATCATGTACCCATTCATACTGCGACGGGTGATTTTTACGACCTCCGTAACAAAACACGTGTTGGCTTGATCCTCGATCAGTATTTCTTTTTTTATTATTTGAAGAAAAAAAATAATTTTTGAAAAAAAAACCCAAAAATGTATGAAAATATTTAATTTCTGTAAAATATAATATTTAAATAATAAAATTAATTTAAATCCATAAGTTGCTGTATTTGTATTTCATGTATACCCGATTGTGGAGCGAACATTCAAAGTAAACAAACCCCATGTGCTTTATCGCGGAGTTATAGCGGAGTTATAGCGGAGTGTATTCATACTGAAGGCATCTCGCTTCTGTCCCGGGACNCCCAAAATAGGGTTCCTAAAGTGATCCACCTCGTCAAGTATTTACTAAGGGTATAAATTTTGTCCCTGCACCCCCGTGTTCCAGTTCACTTTATTTTACAATACTGAATTCAAGTTCTTGAGAGACAATTCAATTTTGAATATGCACCTCCTCCACCTCCCCCTCCCAATGTTCGAACTTAAATAATGATTTTTTTGTGGAAAAGATGGAATCTTTCTTTCCTCTCCTTTTTTTTTTTACACCTCCTCTCCCCCTCCTCACTTCATTTTTGCACAACACTACATGTGATGTAACAACCATTTTGACCTTACATAATTGTGCCCCTGTTCATTAAGAATGTCATGATTTGCCGAATCACGTCTAGACTTCACGAATCAAGTCATGACTATACATAAAATATTAAGAGAAACACATAATCTATCTGTAGGCCTACCTACAATTCTCTGTGTCATGAAACACCCGTTTAGCATAATGGAATCGTCCTAATATGAGAATGGGAAAAGGTTTGCTGATATATATTTTGTGCATAAAAAGTAAAAATTATGAAGGAATGACAGAAAATCTATTTTTTTTTCTGTCTGGCGCCCTCTTAAGGTGAATTCTGCTATATAGTTATTGAGTATTCATGTATATAAATGCATAAAATATGCAAAACAGTATTGTGAACTCTTTATGAAGATGTTATGTAAAAATAAACACACTGGAGGCTAGTTTCGCTTTTTTAAGACCATATATGCAAACACATCCCAAAATTTCAAATTCAGTTATAGGCTATAGCGGCCATTTTGAAAGAAATTGTGAACATTTAGGTTTAAAAAGTTAACCCTGCAGTCATAAATGTTAGTGCATATACCCATTCTTGTTGTATACCATGAATGAAATGAAAATTCATTTGTAAATTCGATAAAAACTTAGAATATTACTAATATTCATGTTAATGATGGCAGCCATTTTGAAGATGGCCGCCATTTTCGTTACAGGCCGATACACAGATGCCCTCACTTCTAAAAATCATCATATGGGTATACTAAACATGTGTGCCAAATTTCATGCTTGTTTCACAAATCCCACAATTCGGTCAAATTTTGTCACATATCTCTCTAGCTAAGTTTTCTTTTACCTTCGTAACTAAGATATTACATTTAAGTATGATTTTGAAAACTTGTTATTTTGGAAAAAATTATGCTTCTTAATCTTGAATTATGTATATTAACATTTGTTTTGTCATACTGTATAGATTTCTATTTTGTTTGAAACGAGATAAATGAAATGAAATGAAATGAAATTTGCGATTCATTCATTCATTCATTTTTATTTCATTTTCACAGGAAAAATACAAAATCATTTTACAAGGGAAAAAAAATAATTTTGCAAATACAAAATAATACATCATAATTATATTCAGATAAACAAACAAGAAGAATAATATCTAAATTGGATTTGACGAACAAAATATAAAATAAAACACTGTGAAAATGGAGGGTCCTCTGAAAAGCCGAAGCTTGCATGGTGAGGTACCGTCAAAATAATTACATAAAAAAAAAGAAGACGTAAGGAACAAAAGAATAAAAGTGCTTGGTTAAATGTTACCAAGCTACGTACTTAATAATTTAGTTACGCCATGTGCGAGTAAATAAAAATAGTAGTGCATAGAAAAAGTGAGAGGAAAAAAAAACAAACGAAATATACAATGCCATAGGATAACGGATTATACGTATCAATGTTGCCAATTGTGTTTAACTATGATTTAGAGACAGAAGACCAAAACAAAGACGGGAATTAGATTTTACAAGTGCTAAATATCAATTTAATTGGAGGTATATTTACTCAGTAAATAGAATTAGTCTTTTTTTTAAGCAAATCTGGGATGGAGCATTTTTAATGTTTTCAGGGAGAGAATTCCAGAATTTGGGGCCTTTATAGGAGTATGAATGTTGAGCTAAAAGTGTCCTAAGGAGGGGCAAGTTGAAAAACTTCATTATGGAAATGTTTTACTGCAGCTCACTATGTAGTTAAAAATCTGAAGCAGCATCTGCCCAAAACTTAATCTTCAAGTTTAATTATTTAGCAATATTCATTATTTTTATTGTTTTTTAAGGAATCAATTAATATAATTAGAAAAATGTGTGGATGTTTTAAAAGAATTGACTACACATTTATGTAGTTACGTCACAGGTATGTACATGTTGATTTTCGGCATGATTAAAAAACAAAATGGGTGGTCTTTCACCAAGATAAGATTTTTAAAAGGAGAGTCTCCCCCAAAATAATAATTTGTTCATAGGAGCAGCAAAATTTGGTGAACAGAACAAAAAAGGCTTTGAGGAAAATGGGACAAGTAATACAGATTTTAAATAAGTAAATTGGTGAAAATTGTCAAACATGTCGCCAATTTGATGACATCATGGATGCAATACCAACAAGAATTTCTTTTTTATTGATGGTGCAAAATTCATCATTTCTGCAGAAAGACAGAAAGCTTGTATAAACATAAACATGCAAATAGGAGATCTTCACAATCATGAAAATATCCATTAGTTAAAGTGTTGATAAAATCATATTTTTAGCAAAAAAGTAACATTTTATTACATTGTTATGGCTATAATAAATAGTCTGTTGTGCACCTGTGACATCATCAGTTGCCAATTTGTCTGAATATTCAAATATTCATAACTTGTTTAATAGTTTTGTGGGTTTTTTTTCTAAACTTTTTTTGTTTGCTTATTTGATTAATTATATTATTTCTGAGTAAACTCTTCTTTTCAGAATGACTGGTATCCATTCTTGTGCGTAATGATTCATTACAGTACGCGTATTCAGAACTGATACCATTCGGTCTCAAAGTTGTATTAAAGTCTCTCTTATCTAGGTGAAACACCATCCTGGTCTCTTATTGCAAGAAGAGAAGCAATTCATACAGTATGTAAGAGATATTGATTCTCTTCACCTTGATGGATCTTGCATATTGAAGCTCTGTCTCATACACCATGGCTTACACTAATTTTTGAAAAAATTGTTTTCCAAACAAATATTTAGGTTGCTACTAACGGGGCTTAATCCTCTCCTTCCATGATAAGCACCTATTTTGGGTGTAATTAACCCTTACTAGGGGGGTAGCAAATTTCGCGATCATTTTGTCGCGCAAAATTTTTGATCACATTTGATACACATTTTGCTCACAAAACAATGAAAAACAAAAGGCAAAAAAAAAACCCAATGAAATACATAAGAATTTCAAAAAACAATATAAAACATAGGAAGTCCATTTTGTCGGCAGAATTCTTTTAATTCTTTTTATGCATAAATTAGCATAATTCATTCAAAATAAACATTGCATATTTTTGAAAATCTGATGATCCAATGTTGCAGTCTACAAGATAATCTACTCGCGTGCAAATTTTTGCGGTGACGGCCGAGAACTGAAGGCCCCTCCCCCTCCCACCCGGCTATGAGAACTAAGAAATTTGCCTGGCCCAGTTTAATAGGTTTAATGAATGATGCAGGTGGGGTTTTTTTTACAATTTTTTTATTAAAAACAAAATGTCCTGATTAAGCACATTCAAACAAGTATAAGCACCCATTCAGAGTATTGGTTACAGCACCAGCTGGGAAGTCTTCCTATTAAAGTTGTATTCTCAAAATCTTCTGAATGTGACATTTTCTCTTCTTGGATCCCCTTATTCCGATTTTCAATCACATCCCTTTTGAGACCTTGACAAATCAGATGAACTTTTATAAAATGAAATCAACCAATTGCAGTTTTCCTTCTATCATGGCTCAAGGTAGAGCTTCAAGTCAAATACATAATTTATTTTTTCTCTACAATTTCGCTATGCGTTCTCTGAAGTAAAATCAACAAAATGATCCTCTCGCCCACATGGGTCCTTCTCTAAATTAGTAATATGACAAAATTCATAAGGATTTTTCCTCCGAAGCTCTTAGAAATTTTCATTCAAGTACATGTATGGTTTTCTTCTTACTCATGAAGCATAATTTACTTGATGAGTGAGCAAGAAAAGTTCAAACCCAACTTGAGATAAAGGACCAAAGCCGCCAACCTCACAAATCCAAAAATCCTTCTTTTTTCAGAAAAATCCTACTTTCAAACAAAAAATATCCTATTTGTACAAGAACATGCCACACTCTTGAATTTTTTTCTTCATAAAAATCCTATTTTATCCACTTTAAAGGTAGAAACCTACATTTGCACAAATTACGGTTATGCCTACAACTTGTTGTGTACCTCAAATATGTCAAAAGAACAGCCTCTATGAAGTATTTTGGTTGAATGTAGTCCAGAATATCTAATTCAAATAAAAATATATTCTATCATAATTCATCTTCACACCAACAGTATCACGATACTCCAAGCGCATTACCACATGGATACACACACAACCTTGTAAGAGCACGTACAGTATGCACTTCAATACACTGCAAAACCATGCGGAATATGCACAGAGAGAGACTCTTGCGCTATTGGTCAACGAGCGGTCAACGGCCGTTTTGAATTTTGAATGCACGGTGTAATAATTGGCCGGCTGCGAAATTCAAGTATTGTTAAAATTACTTGAAATACATCTAATATAGTAATCTTTGAGCCTAATTTATTATCGATAGATCATGGTCATTTATACACTTTATCGGAACATTAAATTCTTGAAATGTCAGATTTTAGCTCGCGAAAGTTGTATTCTATCTTTTAAGTGTCCTATTGTCACAAAAAAAATCTGTCAATTGTACAAAATAGAACTTTGACCTATTACAAATATTTCCTTGTAATACAGTGAAAGTAAAGATCAAATTTTGGATAAGACAATTAGAATCCATCCTGAATCATGGGGCGCATCATGTAAATCAGCATTGCGCTTGGGGGCGAGCGAGAGAGATAGAACTTAACCCTAATCAGGCCGAAGGGGGGGGGACGGGGGCGGATTTTTCAAAATATCTCCCGAACGCGCAAATTTTTTGTCACGACGTGTCATGACTTTTTTCTTTCAAGTATCAAATTTGCCGCGCCCGCGCGTACCGTTTTCGTGCCACGCCCATTTGAAAAAAATTTGTCGACCACAAAATTGTTCAAAAACGTGATTTTGTGTACAAAGTAAATGCAAATTGTGTTTTCACTAAAATATCATTAAAAATTGAATATTTTGAGTTTTAATGGCTCAAATTAATTCATTTTTGCAGCATTATGCCTCAAATAATGTCTGCAACAAATATCAGTCAAATAAACAACAAAAACAAAAGGTAAACAAACAAAGAAATACATAAGAAATTCGTAAAGCAATGAAATACATAATAATTTCAATAATGAATTTCTTTTTTCAACAAATTTGTGGAGAATGCTAAAAAGGAATATTTTCAAAAAGAAATCAGCTCAATTGGAGATTTAATTGGTGATTAAGAGCCCAAAACTTATTTTATGCATAAATTAGCATATTTAATTATTTCGACAATTTTTTTGAAAAAGTAGCCATACATTCTGGTAGAGTAC
>BQKZ01001014.1:14236-35307 GCA_036244855.1 Temnopleurus reevesii
TTTATATCAAGTGTGGATGAACAATGATTATCAATATATACGAATTGTTTTCTATCAGTGAGGTAGTTCCTGAACCACTCCAAGGCCTTGCCTCTGATACCGTAGTAACAGAGCTTGTGTAAAAGAATTTCATGGTTAATAGTGTCGAAGGCCTTGGAGAAGTCTAGGAAGATACCAACAGTATGAGAGTATTTGTCAATTGAGGAGGATATTTTCCTTATAAGAGATAAGATTGCATGCGTGGTGCTATGCCAGGTGCTATGCCAGGTGCTATGCCAGGAAAGCCAGTTTGCATTGGCATGATTTTGATCGGCATGTGTGAATGTAAGATATCCTGATTTAATTAAAATACATACAATATTTTAATTGAAATAATTCTTGCCTTATCCCAACATGGATAAACACTGATTGATAGTGCTTTATCGAGAAGCTGTGAAAAAAAAACCTGACAGGCATTCTCGGGTAAGATTCGAACCCATGATCTCCTGATGACTAGACAGGTGTCTTACCACTAGATCACCGAGAGCCGATGGTAGCGGCGGGCTCAATTCTTAATATAGCAGCAGGTACTGCGTGAATATCAACTTAATCATTTTCTCCACCCAACACAAAAATCATTCAATTGATACAATATTTTGTTCGAATCTATCTTGCGGTTGCATACCAATTGACAATATGATTGTTTGACAATATATGCTGGCGGTTAAGTGAGAGATGATGAATTTATACCAGATTCATTACAAACTTCAATGAAGTGGAATCGGAATGTGTAATATAACAAGAGATTTTGGTTAGAATACCACTTCAGATATTTAATTTTTGTATAGTTCTTTTAAAATAATTCACCACCACACAGCTAGCTATGATTGTGTGCAAGAATCGACATCTTGACTATCATAGAAACCAATTGGCAGTAATAAAATATAAAATAAAATAAAAATATGCCAATAACTGTGACATCATTATCTTGTACATAGGTTACATTTAGATCGCTAATAATTCAATTTCATATCAAAATTCGTTTATACCAATATTTAATACATTGAATGAATAAGAACATGCCATCAGCAAACAGAGTAGCTATATATCATCAGATAATAATAATAATAATAATAAATAGCATTTAAACACGCCTGCTCTCTAGTTTCCTATTCAGAGGCGCGGAGGGATAAAGAAGAAAGGAGGACAAAGAAGAAAGGAAGATAATTTATTTAAAGTGGGAGGTGAAAAGATATGTCTTAAGACCACGTTTGAACGATTCTAAGGAACAAGCATTACGGATGTTATTAGGGAGCGTATTCCACAATTATAGTGGAGCATTGACAGCAAAAGCTTTTTCACCAGAAAAACATTTCACTCTGAGAGGAGTTAGCATCCCGCTGCCCGAGGATCGCAGATTTCTAGAAGGCAGATAAAAACAATTCATAGGAGAAAATGACATATGTCAAAACGACATATAGCCTACGATAAAATGCAGTCACTTTTCAATTGAATTATATTATACCACATGTTTGTAATAATGTTTCCACATTTTGAAGTGGTTTAATAATTTACACTAATACCGATAATTTATGATTACTTTACCTTTGATCTCAAACAGAATTCATATTAATTTGAATGAGGATAATGTCATCAACTGCTAATATTGTGCGATAATTTTGGCGTAACATGGCCAGTGCCTCATCGTTTAGTGAAGCAAAGGTATATTTGAGTCTTCATTTAGCTAGAAAAATTATAAGAAATTAGAAAATGGCAGAGGTAGATAACATTGGTTAAGTGCTATCACATTTATGATTTTGTCTACATCACCACCATCGCCACCACCACCACCACCATCATCATCATCATCATCATCATCATCATCATCATCATCATCATCATCATCATCACCATTACATCAACATCTTAATCAATTCTGCTATCATTAAGTCAAATTGCATAAAATAATCACTACATCACACCCAACTATCAAAGATGCCAGTTATTCAACTGCACTCAGGGTTTTTCCATCATCTATTCATATATTATATCTATTTACATCACCACCATGAACAGTAATACACCAATAAGCTACATTACCCTCAATCACTATGACTACTCCCAAGTGCTACAACTACCGGTACCCCGATCATACCATCAACAGTTGCAAACAATATGCTCCCAGTGATGCCCACGATCAAAATCACAATAATTGTACCCTGATTCCCACCCCAATAAAATCAGGACTCCAATGTCCAATTCTATAAAGAGTTTAAAAAATCCCTATACAACAAGGTAGGGCACTAAGTGTTTGTTGAAACCAGAAAAACAAACACAATTATAAGTAGAATTTGGACAAAGGTCTACATCTTCAGAAAACACGATTGATTATATTTTGGGTAATACTTGAAAAATTCATTCAAATTTATTAGTATATGGAATCTTGGGCAAACAAGAAATCAAAGGGCAAAAATCGCTTTGCATCCAAAATGTATAAATGCATGATGCAAAGTATTATACATTGCAATGAAATGAATTTTCATTTCTAATGATTCAGCAAATGAAATGTCACATATTTCACATAGAAATAAAAAAAAATGCTCCTGCCGTTAATATTCATCAAAAAAGGATGTGAATGGAATATACTTTTTTTTGAAGAAAAAAGAACAGTGTTTTCCATATTGAACCAATCAATTTACTTATTCCAAAGAATCCACAGTTTGATAGAAACAACACTTTCAGACAATGGTATCAAATTTCAATGAGTTGATATTTATTGGATTCATATATCATCTTATATACAAAAACAACTAAAAAATTAAAGCAACATGGTGCAAAATAACAAAAGCAGAAAATAACTTTCAGTATGACAATTTATCTCGCATACTGGTCATGACATATAATATTTTTTTCTTAGTTAAGTTATACACGTATCGGTATATGATTGCTGCTATAAAACACTTTAATGGAAATTATATTAACGAGGAACAAGACAAGGGCAAAAGAGAGGATGGGAGGGAACAAGAGAGAAGAAGAAGAAGAAGAAGAAGAAGAAGAAGAAGAAGAAGAAGAAGAAATGAGAGAAAGAGATACAATAATAGCACAATATAAAAAATATGACTTCCATTTCATGAAATAAGATTTCCTCTGCATCACAAATGGAAAGTTGAATCATCTCAAGCAAATGTTCAAATGCATGTTGCCTGGATATGACACATACACCTTAAACACAGTTAGCCTACAATGAGCATAAGTTCTTTTAACACAGATCATTCAACACAGAGCTGAAGCCCTTCTAGCTGTCGGAATGAATAATCCAAATTCTATATTGAGCAAAAAATGTATACCACGATTGATTTCAGTTTAATGTGTCACAATCATGTCATTACATTGAAATATGATGTGCAAGAATAAAACATGATTTGTAATTCATTATTTTGAATGAGAAAAATATGAACGTACCATACACTTTAAACTAATGATTTGTGTCAAATACAACTATTAGAATTGCATGAAATAACCTAATACTCCTCAGACTTGAGCATCCTAACTTCTACATCCATAAGGTTTAATGACATAAAAGCTTCAAAACGAATCATACTGAATTCATACTATGTCATATCATTCCCATGTGACTCACACATAATGTACAATCTAGTAGAAAAACATAGACCTCAAATAACCCGAAATATGGAAAGAAAGCACTCAGCACAATTTCATATCTGCAAGAGTATGATCAAAGTGCTGCCATAAATCTAGTAATGGCAAGTTCAATTTAATATCCTCTGCTTGTTGCCCATCCCAAACGAGGGTTAGGCAAGTAGAAAACAAACAACAAATAAAATGTGTGTTGGAGGTTTTATTTCACAAAGGGATTTCAGATTCAATCTGATCAATCTATTTTAAGGTATGATGTCATCAGATGTCATAGATATTGGACATGAGGAAGATATGAAATATGATGGGCTTCCTGCACTTTGATCTCTCCTCCATTTGAGCTACAAAGCCATAAACTCAAAGTTAAAGGCCGAGATGGAGTTCAACATTGGTTTCATACTACAGAATTGAAATTAACAGTAAACCTGATAATTTTAAATGTAATGCTATGAGAGAATTTGCCTTTACAAATGCATACCTGAAAATCTTTAGATTTTGAAAGAGATAAGAGGAATGAACATAATTAACAACAGAGTTATCAGATTCACAAGCATCCAGCTTTCACAAATATCAGTTGAAGCTAACATTTGTGGAAGTACTATAATGCTTGTGAAAGCCTATGTCTTCATATTGTGCAACTGATTCACAGTATGTCATTTACAAACATTTTATACACACAAAACGGTAATCAGCGTCTTCTTTCAAAAAGACAAAAAAACAATGTTCCGATGTCACAATATGCAGAATTAATCATAACAGTAAAACTGAATATCATAAGCAAAGGGAGAAAGAGAAAGGCAGGCAGGATGAGGAAAGTTGTAGGTCTAAGGAATATGGAATGACAAGATGTATACAATAAACAGAGTAAGTTCCAACAGATAGTCAGAGAAAAGATTGCATAACAAAATGATTATCAGGAATAAGAAAATAAATGTTTACATTATACAAAAGTATAACCAAATACAGATACTACATTAGCAGAACTCTTTACATCAAACAAGTGCTTAAGCAGTATCAGAATATTTATCTTATTGATTACTATATGAAAAAATATACCTAAATTCTATGAAATTTTTATGAGCATTTCACTCATTTTGCCACAGGATTTAGGGATTTTTATACTATACAAAGCAGATCTGTATGATAACAAACAACAATACATTTATTTTAGGAGGAAAATACAATTGTCAGATTCTCATAGTTCTATCTGCATGAAAATAAAAAAGACTAAATGTGTACACACACCTTTTTTGGACTTCCAGTTGGACAAAAGCACCAATCATACTTCAAAATCATTTATATTCTGCTTTTTCCAAATGCAAAAAGCAAATATACTACTTGAAAATAACAGAAGAATTGTGATATTATATCTCCAATTGAAGATATTCACACAAATATAGAATCATAATATTTAGCATAAAAAGTAATTCCATTTCTTTTTGATGATAATTGTGGTGAATATCATTTTTTAACAAATATGATTAACAATTTGAAATATTCTATATGGGGCAACACGCATTTACATTCCAAAATGTATAGATGCAACATAATCATACTTTGAATGTAACATATCATGTCCCTATGAATTCTGACATTATCACCACAAGCCCTGGCTCAATTTCTTCTGTAGCTTGAGTATGAACCCTCCTATGTCAGGACTGATTAAAACCTTAGTAGAAGTACGGTAAGATGATGATGGGTGAGGAAGGCTTATTGCTCATCAAGGCGCTCATTAAACTCACTCATTCTTCATCAGCAGGGGACATTATTTCCCCCAAGAAGCCTCTAGACATGACAGACTATGCTCGCATACTCCCTACGCTCTGCCGAAGCAAGAACTTATAGGCTGTGTTCATGAGATTATTTAAATCCAGCATTTTTAAAGTATAGCATGCAACAGAGTCATGTTCACTATGTTTTCATTTGTTTAATCATGTCTTCAGTCATAATTGGCTATCACTTCAATCACCTTTTGATTTCATATATCAATGTATTTTGCAATTATTCCATCTGTAATCTGAATTTCTCCAAGTGGAAAATGAGATGGAGATTAAAATGGTGTCCCATTCATTCTAACGCAGACTAACATCTGAAATCTCCATGCTGATACCATTAATCTGAAGAAGAAAAATCTGTTGTAAGTCACATTAGAGACAGCTTACTTTATTTGCAACTGACTATTGTGTAGTACCACTTAAAAACAAATAGATTCAGTTTTTATGTATTTATTTAGTTAATGAGCAGAATTTGTTAGAATTGGTGTAAACTCAAATCACACCTTTTTGATGTTTACATTCACGATTCTGGCATTTCAAATCGTTATCCCGGACATGCCACATTGCCAATGACATAAAATTGTTTGCCGTAGTCTCTCAAAAACTAGTCTACAAGACCAGCAATATAATTTAGATACACTAACAAATAAATTCCATTAAAACGGCTTCATGACACATTCTAATGTAATTTTATGAAAATAAATATTGGTACAATTTGGAACCATGAATATTGCATCCAAACTAAACTTCTTCAGAACTGACTGGAATAATCATTTCAAGCAATAGCAGATTGTCTGGTTTTGCAGACCAATTTTGGGGGATTTGTTAGCAATCTTGCAGAGCCAATCTGCAATTGGAACCAGGTAATATGAAGACGACGAGACGAATATAGCATCAACTGCATGACAGACAATGTAATGAGATGCAGTATCATGAAGAGATCCTTACTCCCCTCTAGAGATCACACAAACCAGATAAGATCATGTTGTTGATACAGACTGTTGACTTTGATGCAGACCAGATAAAATGAGATGATACATACCCACTACATCTCTATCAACCTTCATGCTGTTGCTATGGAAACATGTTACTATCCAGCCCTCTTTTTAACCAACTCTTCCTCTCTCTCTCTCCATTCACGTCTCTTACTCCCCTTATAAGCATGCAATATTTATTGGATACAAACATCTCTGATCTGGAAAACATTGCCAGGTGCAAGTTTCAATCAACTTTGGGATTTGATGAAAAAAATGTACATCTAGCTCAGGGTATTTGTTGACATTGAATTCTCCAACTTGGGGTGAATTTGTAGCTGCCATCTTAATGATTAAATACTGGAGCAGCTTTTGTTTAATCAGTCTGACTTATGAATAATTTGAGCACTCATTAGTGATTATGAGGGATATTTCTCATTATTTTCAGTTGCAGTGAGCTCACCAGACTTTTCGTCCTAAAAATTACTGATTGTTAGTTTAATGTTAATGCCAACAACATCACATGCTTGTATCAATGTGCGATATAATGACTATTGTAATTTTCACAAATTTTTTTCCAGTTGAAAGCATTTTATGCTGTTTTTGTCCAAAATGCACAGTTTGGTTTTATAGATTGAAAGAGAAAAAAATAGTAACAAAAAATAACTTAAACCTGTGCACATCACACCTCTGGAACGTTTGAGCCACAAGCACTCCATAAAAATGTTAAGGTCTAAATATCCTACAAAATCTTTCAGCATCAATCCGAGTAAATATTCCATAAAAGATGAGTAACCTTTTATTCAATTACTGTTAATACCTTATTATGCATAATGCCCGCATAAAGTGTCTTAAACTACATGATTAATTCCATTCAATTTTGCAATTCATACTAGAAGTTAATTAGCTTCTGAATATCAAGAATTTGTTATGTCTGGAATAGATTGTTTCAAGTTTTTGATCTAAATGAAACTTAAATTTCGTTGCCTCATCCTCATTAAATCAAAATAGAATTGGAATACATAAATTTATTACCAATTTATAATTCTTTAAAATTTTGTACTTTGGATTGAAAATAGACTTTGCCTCAGAAACAATATTCACATTGTTCATGGAGTGAATATTTCATGACAGTTTTCATAAAGGGTTTGTCCTGATAGACAAATGATGTAGATTTTCCAAACGACTGATATATTGTGAAAACAGCAACAATTTCTTAATGTTGGGTGGGTAACGTGTAGTTCTATCACAAGGAATATAAGCCAGAAGGAAAGAACATATTAATATGGTATTTGAACAAATTATGTAAAGAAAATAATACAATGGGATATATTTGGGGTTTATCATTATTTCACAATATGGTCTCTGAACGGGGATGCTAACCGTTCCAGAATATGCATGAGGTGTATCTTCGTATGAATTAAAGGTTTTCATTACAAGTGAATGGTTGAGAGTATTGTTATTGTTGTCATGCTTGCTTGCTCCCACTGTTATTCAGCTGTCATACTCTCAATATTTCAATCTTTACCAGATGCATATTCAGGAGCGGCTGGCATCTCTGCTGTGTGTAAGCCATAATGTACGCAAACAAACTTAACAAGTTAGGAAAGACAATTTTGTCTTCTGCCAACAGGGTACAAAATGTCACAATAATTCAGCATCATGAAAACAGTGAAGAAAACTATAACTTGCATGATATAGTAAACATTCAAACAGATTTGCGGTTGCACCATGTGGTGTAGGGTTATCTTTCAAAATATGGCCCTAAAAGGACATAATTTTGAGATTATATCACCGCTCACGATTTCTTTACCTGAGGAGAAGTCTGCTAAATCTACCTTATATTTATGAGAACAGGTTCTAAATAATTTCAGGCATTGTGGTTTAGGTGATCACAACAGTTACAAACAATTAGAGACCTAGCTCTATCCTCAAATGTATCAGGACTTTCACGTAAGCATCAATTATTTTGAGAATTAACTATACTACAACACAATACAGTGACATTATCGATTTGGTACTCTTTTACAGAATGAGCTATATAGGGGTGCAGGGCATAGGGCAAGCTCTTTCATAAAAAATTCTATCTATACTACTAAAGTTTTAAATTGAACATGATATAACCTCCAACATCAGTATGCAGGCTCCTGGTTGATTATGTCATGTTGGTTCGACTGGGCAAACTTTAGGGTCTTTACAACAGAAGTAATGGACGATAACACCATTGGGATAGCGAGCGAAGGCGCTGTTGCCAATGCGCTTCTTGCAGACGGGACAATTCTTCTCCTCTGTGATGACACATCGCTTGCTTTGGTAGTGGATGTGTTGCTCCCGGACCTGCAGAGTGAAAAAAATGGTAAAGAAAAAGAATGGTAAATATGTTGCATGGTAAAATAAAAAAGGGAAAATACATATTCATTAGTGAAATTCGGTGTAGTTCAATGACTGACTGTTTTACACTCTTTCATGAAAGCTAAAAAATGTTTTGAGTATGAAAACAGTTTAGGAGCGTGTACTTATTTAAAAAGAAACCAACCCTTTAGAAAGTTTTCTGCTATGGAGCACGATTGACCTTTTTTCATTATGACTGAACAATGCATAAATGTCTCATAAATATTTATCATTATCCTCAGTAAAAAAAAAGATGCCAATTACACAAATAAGTTTTTCCATAAACAATAACATAAAAATCTAAAAATCAGAGCAAATTGAAGAATGATCTTCTGTGCAGGGAAGCCTCATTCCATCTAGCAGTCACAATAGTGGAAACCCACTAAGCATGTAACTGTGCACAATCCATGACAAAAGAACAAATCCCAGCACAATAGTGGCAGGAAAATTCAATTGAAATACCCAGGGGTGTTACCACTCCCATTATAAGGCTTCTTACATGCATGCCAGTGAGCATGGTAAATATAGTAAGAATATAAATACAAGATTAAGGGTGATCGAACTAGATCAAGCATATCTCGGGAGATTGGGTTTACAAAATAAATAGTTGGTGTAAGAGGATTAATTTGCATATGATTGGCCTCCTTGGTTTATGGGTTATTGTGGGGCAAAATAAATAATCAATAAAATATTCTTAAAAAGGAGTGCTATCAAAGATATATCATATAAAGTATTTGCAAATAGCCATCTCCTTCTAACCAAGTTAAGTGAGAAAGTTTAGCTGTATAATTGCTAAATCATGAACGACTATACAGTAGGCCTACAAAGTAAACGTTAAATAATGAGAATAGGGAGACATCATAAAAAACTAAAGGAAGAAAGATATAGGGATTAACACATACTAGATAAATAAATAGAAGGAGATGGACAGGACAGATAGAGAGGTGGAGATATGAGGGTCAAAGACAAGATGGAGAAAGAGAGACATCAGAGGGAGAAAGAGAGAGAGAGACAGAGTGAAAAACTGATGAAATCCTCCATGTTGAAGTCTCATTGCACATAGTGCAGGTGTAGACTGATTTCATATAAACATCAAGGGACGCTGTCCCACTACATCTACATCTACTGCTGACCTGCTTCAATTTAGTTGCATCCTCCTCATCCAATATGAATCTAGTTCCTATCAACAAGGCTATATATACAAGACACACAGGCTTCATTTGATATTACCCAATAAACATTATTGGTGCTATTCTTGCATTGCAATCTTCCCATTTTTGCGGATATTGACAAATTCTAAATTATTCCATGTTTCTAAACAGTATTTATACATATTAAATATTGGCTCATGCCAATTTCAACCAATTTTGACAAGCCCTTTGGCAATTTTGCGGTTAGATTTCCTCTTGAACTGAGTTAAAATGGTGAATATACCAAACTCAATTACCAGTTCTCAGTTGCATACAATTTGCTTCCTGTGATTTGATTAGAACCATAAAATTGTGGTTAAATTACAATTAAGGGCAAACCTTTAAGTATTTCATTTTAATGTAATTTCAAGCATTTGTGAGACACTAACATATCACATCATCTGAATCATTTGAATACCCTCTTCTATTTCATATCTAATGAAATGGGGTGAAACATATACTGTAACATATGCTGTTAACAAATCTACCTTCATGACTTCTCTAGTTCATAATTAGCACGAAGAGGAAGAAAAGTGAGTTTTAAATACAAGATATCTTATGAAATTGATCCGGTAGAACAAAGTCTCATGGATGATTTTCACATTGCTAGAATGTATACCCATAGAGATATCTTTATGGTACACCTGAAGATCCGCCTAGCTAACATGACAAGATGCTCAGTTCGGGTTTGGAATGAATGATTCATAAGCTCTCTTACTGAGATGACTCACACACTTACACTTACAAGTCAGCTATGGAGATAACAGGTCTTCCATTAATGGTCTACGCTCTATACACATCTGATGAAAAAGCCGAGTCTCAATATTTCAGATTTAATATGAAACTGTCTGACTAGAAATATGAATGATATTCATCAAATTGAAGGCTATACTTCTGAATCTTATTATTAATACTTTCAAGGCAAATTTACAATGTGAGTAATATCTAGTTTGCTTGAGATTGCAAATCAGCCCTGCTTCATGTACAAAAAAAAATGACTTATTTAAAAATTGATTCCCACCAAATCAACATCATTTCAGAATGATCAGGATACATTTCTAGTATGCTTGATGGTAGATAATAATTTCATGAAGTGTTTACTAATTTATTCATTTATTAATTTACTACTTCTAGGTCAGATTGACCTGTTCAGCTTTCCACTGGCTTTCAAAGGGTCTGCATACTTAACACAGGGTTATTGCATACATCTCCAAAGTTTTCATCTAGCTGTGTATCACACACTATTTGAAGAAATTTGGCATTATTAGTATCAAAGGATTATAGTGGATGAAATAATTGTATGTAAAGATATTGTAATAAGCTCTTGATTAGCAAAGGCAATCAACACCAAGCTAAACAGAAGAAAACTTAAAGCCAACACCTGACAGTGACAATCAGAACTAATATTGACCAACCTTGCTCATATAACCTTGTGTTATCTATGCAGATCTCTTCATATGTGAACATCAATGCCCCTTTGAAGGAGTTATAGAACAACAGCAAGTAACAAAGTGAAATAAACATTATCTAAAAATATGATGCCATGCTCTGAATTACAATTTTTCTAGAACAAGGCCACTTTTATACAGGGCATATTTTAGTACCACAATACATAAAGGAAAATGGAAAATGGACACAAAAAATCTCTAAAGTCAGCCAATAGGACATCCGTGGCCTGACTTCAATGGCCCTCAATTCATTTTTGCCTTGTGATGCTGGGTATGCTTTACCACAAAAACACCTAACAGTTGAACTAAATATTTCTCATTAATGAAAGAAAGTTAATATGATGTAGTTATTCTTATTATACTTTCTCTCCTGAGAAATACTTGGTTCAGCTATTTGGTGATTCATTTCTATCAGCATACATGTTCCTTTCTATCAGCATACATGTTCCGAAAGGCTGATTTGCATCTCTGCTACAAATCCAAGACAGAAGGCTCATATCAAGACCTCATGAAAATAAAAAATGCATAAAATGCTAAACCTCATTCTCTGGCTTCAAGTTCAAGTGATCATATTTGGCTTAGCTGTCGTCTCAGCAGATATAATCTTTTTAAATCCAGTTTGGGAAATTCAGAGTGAGTTCATCCTAAATCAGCGCTACCTTAAATAAGTGGGAGGGAATACAGCTTAGGGAAATCTAACACAGCTACTTCACCGTGATAGGTGGCTTGAGACAAGGAGTTATTTTGCTACTGAAAAAGCAGACATATTTGTGTCAAGTTTGGGAACTCTCCTTTATCTCTCGTACAATTTGAAAATCCCTGGGGATAAATAACCATCTAATACAGATTAATAAAATGTTGGACAGCATTGTCTGAGACATATATAAACCAAATTTGCAACTTACTGCAATTTAAGACAGATGCTGCAAAGAGAAAAATACCCATATTTTCAAATGCATACTGTACTCCACCCTCCTTAACACTAGAAAATAAGATGCAATGTCACAATGATAAGCAGCAATTTTGGTATTGAAATACACCTCACCCCTCATCCAAATTGTACCTTTAAAGAGCTCCCTAACCAATCTTATTGCCTATGATGGATACAGTTTACATTTTCGCTCAAGGCACTTAATAATCAACCTGACATTGGGTCAGAAATAATTACAGCAATCAACGATCCATCGAGCCTCCTCGGTCAAAATCACCAATAATCCTTGTTACATAGCAACAAGGCTGCCAATTTGATCTCAAAATAGCACAGCATGTGTAGTGATCACCTCGCTGGATGTCATGGCCATTCAAAGACGCTGCTTCATCACAACATCTGTCAATATATCATAATCAAATCTTCTCTCATGGACAGATGTAATGATAACCTAGCCTTCTGACAATGACATTGGATAATATTGCCCTATACTACTTGCAGGATTACAAATGGATGGTCAGAAAATATCATTCTGGGGCACCATTCACAGAGTTTTTATTTTGGAAAGAAAGTTTATTTCAGTGAATGTAGTAATAAATGGACAGAGTACTACTTACAAATCAGCTGTAATGACATTGATCATTCTGTCATTACATCACCAATTGAAGTAAATTGAATTCCAACAGTTGGAATGAAAATAGAACTCGAATCTCAAGTGACCAAATTTACAATTTCCCCAATAAAAATCAGATACAAAAGGAGGGAGAAGTGGAGCTAACTGAATGAAATTTGTCATCTAATGATTGTAAATCATTGATTTCCTTGTTGAAATCATATAGATTTTGAGCTGAACTGAAAGGTCATCTGGTAAACTCTGTTGGCAAATTTTCAAGATGAATTGAAAATGTACTTTAGCTTATGACAAATAAAATGCTGTCCATACCCATTTAATGGTTTAATTCTTTTCATTAACACTGTTTAACACGTCATAGCTATGATAATGGAATTACATATTCCTTAGGCCGATTTATTCTAATTGTGATTTTCGAAAAGAGTTTCGGGAAGAGTTTTGGGAAGAGTACATATTTAAAGAATATTTAGATATATTAATTTATGTGAAATCTTTTAGCAGTCAATGTCTACAATAATTATGAAATCCCCCAACTATCAGAAGTCTAGTACAGATATTCAAATCGCAGATCAAATTCGGATCAATCTAGATTTTCAGCAAAAGATTAAAGAACCATAGAGAGTCAAACGAAATGTCAAATTTCTTTTAGTCTCCAGCCTCCTAGTGTAGAAGTGAAAGGAATTGGACTATCATTTTACACTGCACTTTCTTATAGGTCAGCTTCTATTCACACTGTTACCAATCTAACCTGATTCCAGCGATAAAAACCTCTTTCAAAGGGAGATATTATGATGCAAGGTGACTCCTACGTATCTTATTGACATGGTGCAAGGAATTGAAGGCATTAAAAAATTGAATTTAAGTACCAGATCAATTGACATACTTAAATAGATATTCCAACAATATTATTATTAATTACCCTTGTCAATCCTATTTGCTTCTTGTCAATTTGAGAACATCATTAACCCATTAAAACAAATCAATATCAGATATGTAGGATTTTATAATCAATGAGTCAAATTCAAGGAAATTGCAAACATTGTCAGGAGTCGAAATAGAATTTAGCTGCTTCAGCAGGTGTTGTGTTCATTAGTCTGAACATTTGGCGAAAATAAGAATCACCTGAAGTTTATAAGTCCATTGGTCTAGCAATTTAATACTGATATAATTAATTGATCAGTGACTTAATTACCGCAATATATCCTGAGCAAATAAATGTCTGCAAGGAGCTATGGCCCACAGCCACATGCTTTTTGAGTGCTGGTATCTTTTTATTCTTTTTGTATAGTAAATGTTTATAATGTTCTGTCATACTTTCAGATATTCTTTGTTTCACATTAAAAACACATTAAAACCAGTTTTACGTTGCTTTGGCATTGTTCAATAATACCCATCAGTACAAAGTTGGGACTTTTATACCCACAAGATAAGACTAGACAAGCCAGTATCTTATTTTGGCAACTATTTTAACAAACCATAGGAGTATCAGAATTGAATCTAAAAAAGAGGTAAAAGAAAGATTACAAAGAGAAAGTTGGAATTCTAATGATCCTGCCATCATCGTGACGCAATCACGATTGAGTATCACTGAAGGAACAAGAGACCCCAATTGAAATGTTCTCTTGTACCTATCAAAGAGACGAAAATGAAATGATGGTTGGTTGTTGTTGTTAGACATGGCATTCACACCATGGGAGATGGGATTCTCACCTGCTCCAAGTCTTCAAACAATGAATGGGTGGATGCATCAATTTACTGGATGCCATCCTCACTACTTCATCTCTATTCATCACCATGGCAACAGACTGTGAGATGGAGGGGGACACAGAAGGGGACCAATAGATGGAGAGTCAAAGCAAAAGGTGTTGACAGGGTGAAAAAGAAAACAGGATTTGGGACAGCAGGGTCAGGTTACTTTCTTGAAATTCAAGAAATAGAACCTCAAAACAGATTACTGCAATACAGGGAGATTGTTGAATATTTCTTTTTATAATCTATATTTTGTGACCATGGTTAAATTATACAAAGAAAGATAGAGGGGAATCGAGAAGAGATATAGGCCTGGAGATTTGCTGAATGACTAATAAGAACATTTGCTTCCCACATCTGATCAGCAAAATTTATCTAAGCAGTGATTGATATTATACAAAATGAATCCTACCTGCATAAACTAATTCAGAACCAATCTCACATCTGTATGCAACATGCATCGAGCATTGCACTTTCTGTAGTTGCTAAAAAGGGATTGTTCATTTCTCCGCTTTCCAAAGACTGAAAAGAGAGGAACTACTGACCCAGAAAATGGGATTAGCTGTCAAAGGTAATACTGCTCAAAGGGTTGTTTTCATTTCCCAAAATATAGCATTTCTACTGATTGTCTGCAAAACAAATCTCTGGATGGCCATTTCCCAGTACAGATTGCAAAAGTTTTTTGAAAATTTCTCCAGTGGTTGCTATGGTAATTGAATATGCATGTCTTTCTTTTCTATGTAGACTTCGCATGGCTTATTTGACTTTCCAATTTGTGGTGAAATGCGGCAAATTTCCCAGTTGTAACATTTAAAATCCTAAAGGCTAAGATTTTAAGATTCTTTTCTGATGTACGTCAATGCAAATGTTAAAATTTAGAAGTATATTTCAAAATCTACATAGTCTTGTAATCTAATACTTGAAAAGTGAAACACAACCATGTGATAAAGTTGTCCTCTCTAATATATTTGGAAGAAACTATGATTACTTTGCAATTCATCAGTTATTAAACAAATAAATATATCCAACGAACTATCAAGATAATGAAGTCAAAGAGAGCTTGGGCTTCCGATTCATAGCAGAATCTTGAAAATACTTGTAATTGATTGTATCAGGTTTGGATATAAATAAAAAAGAGGAATTTGAAATAGAGAGAGATTGGAAATAGAAAATCTACAAATGACTTGAAAATGTTCAAACTTGTTAACTTAAGTATGAACCTGGCCTTAAATTTGCCTTCTTTTTAGAATTCAATCAGGTAAAATGTGATAAGCAAACTGCGGTAAACATCCAATGGACCAGTGGGGCACACATGTAAAGTAATAACTGGGCTGTGAATCATGACTCCCACACTATGCCTACTCTAAAATGAAACTAAACCCCCACATAGCACACCTGTGTCTGGAAGCAGCAATGAACGGTGCCGTCTAACTCTTCTATTAATAGCGGGAAGAAAAAACGATATAAAGTCCTTATTGACAAGACCTTACGAATATTGACAGAGCGTACCGTCTGTGTTTGCACACAAAAATACAGGCCCCTATACATCGCCAATGGAAAAGAACCGCTTCCATGGCTTGGTAGAGACTTTGACACTTTCTTTTACACAGACAGTGTTTCACCATCTTGCTTTATGAAAAAGTTGAAGTTCATTCATTCATTCATTCATTCCTTTATTTACAGTACTAACATCAGCCAGAGGCTGTTTTTTTCAGTTAGTCCGTGCAGGTTAAAATCAACATATATATACAAATTTCAAATATTACTTAAAAACTTTTAAAATTACAATAAAATCAATGAATATACTTTAAATATGTGAATAAAGTGAAGTAATGTATTTATGCAAGAGGGGTTGATACTGTGTGGTGAGGTGAGGAGAAGAAGGGTGTTCATTCGCTTTTTAAGGCGAGTTAACACCCTTCTAGCTCTAAGGTAATAGAAATGGTGCAAACATTTATCTTCCATCATTATTGACTCTACTTTAGAGGTGTGTGTGTAAATACATTACATCACCCTACAAGAAATAATCCCAAATAAAACTTTGCAAATTAAAGAGACCCATTTTATTTATGATTTAAAAAGTATTGTCTTCATGATACCCAAATTGGTTAGAATAAGTTCCAACAAGTATAAACACAAGAAGAAAAAAAAGGAAGGAGCTTAAAAAATCATTGTTCTAAACTAACCGGGCTGTCAGGTCTGTTTTGTAAATCTATTATGAAGATGCAATACTAATATGAAGCAAATCCGTATATCAATCATATTTTTGAATAAATAAAGAGAACTGCTGAAACTTCTTATCCAATAATGGAGAGCTGTGGAATAAAATGAAGTAAAAAAGGAGCTTGAGCTTTCGATCCTAGCAGAATCTTAATCATAAACGAAATGACCAAAAAACCCTTTACTTGAAGGTCTATACTTTGTCAAATTCCTAAAATAGACCTGCAGTAGAGCAGGAACGTCAATTTAAGCCATTAACAGCCTCTAGTACATTGCTAACATTGAGCAATGCTAAAGGGCTATAATGGTTTAGTAGTTCAAAATATCACCACCCACAGAGGCATTGACGATAATGAAGCTTAAAAATAAGTCTCTAATAATGCGCATTTCCCTTCTGATATTATCCCACATCGGGCAAGCTCACTCTTTGGCTTAATCATTCGCAGCAGGAGGCAACAAAATTGGTGCCCTAGTTAGAGATGTGAGAAAATAGTATCACCATAAAATATTCTTACATCCAATTGGACAATGAGGTAAGCGCCTCTGGTCCAATAATGTATATAAAAGTTACATACTGTTCCAGAGTGTTGCAGTTCCAACCTCAGGAAGGTCCTTTGGATGGTGACACTATAGATTGTCCCATACAAATACAATCTACATGCATGATTTATAGTATCTTTAACAACTTAAATTTTCTTTCTTTCCTTCCATGATCTCATCTGCATCTCTCTGTCACCTGATTTTGTACTCGCATAATATATGCAAAAAGAGTACAAGTTGGCTATTTTTAAAGTTCCTTAATAAGCCAGCGAACTCTGAAAACGAAAGAGACCTTAATTTGAAACAAAACACTAAAACAGTAACAAAATAGTACAAATGAGGAAGCTGTATGTTGCCTCACAACCGAGAGGTTCAGGGTTCAATTCCTGGCTGCGTCATCATAAAAGGCGTTAGAAGATGGGAATTGCTGCTACCCTGTTTGGTGTTCAAGAAGAAATAGATAGAGCAATGTCACCCTGATGCTGCTCGGCAGCTTCAGGGGCCCATGATTTAAATAAACAATAATCATTTCAGTTTCCATGTAATAAAATAAACAATAATAATATAGATTATTTCTATAGCGCTAAAAACAGAGAGTACCATAGCGCTTTGAGTTGACTTTATCAAAACCAATTATCATTTTTTTTCCAATTTATTAGCTGCAACTTTTCTCCTTCAGTACTCGTAGCACAGAGAATAGGGCAATCATTGTAAATTAATTTGATATTGGTTTGTAAAGAGGTCATTATATTTGGCTAGACTTCAAAAATAACACCATGGGTCTATTAGAAAGCAACATGAAACTGTTGGCATAGTGAGAACATGAAATCTGATAAATAAAATTGAATTTGGCATAGTACCCTCCTCACACTTGTACAGGGTGTACTTGTCTGCTGGGCGGCCGAGGTTCATTGCTAGGAGTGGGGCTTCTTGCTACCTCTGCTTAGTTACTTGTGACACTTTCCAAGATAAATTTCTTAACATTTATATGTCTATGTTGAGAGCAGTCACAAGAATCTAACCCAACATTTTCAAGCAATGGATAACATTGTGGCTCTAAATCTACATATATTCAGATTTAAAAATCAAGAAAGATAATAATTCTCATTAAATGAAAATAGTTAATATCAGAAGATGATATCCATAATATCAGATGCAAAACCAGGATTAGAGTTGGAAGGGGGGGGGGGTCAAAATGTGTTTTAAAATTTCATATTCATACTGCACTAAAAAAAATAGATAGGGGCTATTGTGTTTGTAAGACAAAAGTGCAGCTATCATCCATGACCACCAAACCCATTTACAGCTAAAATTGTGTCAGCAGGGGCGAATCCAGGATTTGACAGGGGGGGGGGGGGGATCTTAATTTCCCAACACTTGGCATGCAAGCAAAAATCAAGAATATAGAAAAATGGGATGGAGGTTGAGGCACGATAGAGATGCTATATACAACAATGCTATATAGTAAACAATGAATGATACATTGCTAATAAATGGGGACTGCATAGCCAGCTCACCCTCTCTTTGTATAGATGTACATCAGAAAGAAAAAAATTAAGGATTTTGAGAGGTTTTATCTGACATGGCATCAACAATATTGTCTTACCTTTTAATCATAAGGCTTCAATATCACAGAGTTTGAGATCCTCTCCATTTCTTTCATTCTTTCACAGAAAAATTGGGAAAAGTGATGACATTAAGATTGAAAATGATGTAAAAAGAATGATGTAAAAAGATTGATGAATGCTTGTGCAACTTTTTTGCATTTCATTTGGCATTGCACTACCTCAATGGTCACAATGCACTTTGCATGCCTATAAGCTGGGAGATGAGCAGATTCTGTGAACACTGAAGGGGCTAAAACTAAGGGAAGGAGTGAAATATTGTGTATGAAAAAAAAACCCAGAAGGGTCTGATTTGGAAAACAAAATATAATATCAAGCTTGTGAAAGATGCTCACAGGCTATCAAACAAAATCAGTCATCGATTCAAATTAAAATGACGGTATTTTCCCCTTTGACTGCTGGAACCTGGTAGTCCTTGGACAAAGTCTACAGGTATTTAATAATTCAGTAGTCAATGGATTTATTGTTAATGTACTAACTAGTCTCACAGGCATTGCATTCTATTTTAGTATCATTCTGGGTATTGACAGTGACGTTTGAATAATATTCATATTGTACGAACATCTCAGAAACAAAATTCTCCTAAAATTCATGAAATTTGTGAAATCTGCAAGTCATGATTACCCTTTCACTCCGACATAGAAAATGTGCATAATATTGCTTCCATTTTCATAAAGTGTCACTTGAGTGGAAACTTCCCAGAGAAATACTCTAGGCTGAGGCCTATATTTTTACGAATCAATGTCAGTTTGTACAGAATTGTATTGATTTTAATGAATTCCTACATCTTGCTCTAGGGATTGACCTTAACATCACCTTGGTAGAGTTCATGTCTTGAATGACAGGTGTTACATCTTGAATCACTCATAAGACAAAGGTCTGAGACAGTGGCGCTGTGGCCAGTTGACTCATAGATGACAATAGCAGCATGTATGTACCTTGTTTTGTTGAAACATTTGATTATGATGAAACGCCCACAACTTGCAACAGGCTCATAGCAACTGCTGATACCACGCACATGACTTTGCACCTTAGTGTTGGGGGAGGAGAAAATAACTGTTGCATGATTCACCCCTTTAATAAAACAAGAGTTTTCAAACAACCATGTAGGCCTACATGGTTTAAAAGAGGTTCATCGTTCATTGTCTCACAATGTCTTCATTATAGTCTGATGAATGCTAGCAGTATATAGCAGCCGAAACGTCGCTATACTAACTTTCTACATTTGCACATCGTGAGACAACTGATCAACTCTCTTCAATTAACCATGTACATGTAGGAATATCCCCCAAATGAACCCAACAAAAAGCTTTTGAAGTGGGAGAATATGATACCTCGAAGATTATACAAAGTACCTACCGAATCCACAAAGCACCTGTGCATATAGTGCAATGCATATGGGAGAAACATTAATAAAATATGAATAGAACCATATATTAATCATAAACTTTATAATCTCATAACAATCTCAAATCTTGTTTGTCAAGTATAAATTATACGCTTCAAACTGATTTCCTGGGTAATTATGTTTGCTTCACCATTCCAAAGTTCACTGTAATATAGTTATATTCATCAGGATACTGGCCAACTTTCAAGATTACAGGTATTGAAATATCATATCAACTTACAAAATTTGTATTCCAAGAAATAGAAATGTTTGGAGATGCAACGAATACTGGATCAAGTACATGCTTGTGCTTGCAGTTAAAAATAATAGTCACCAATTGTAGATATTCACATCTCTATATTTCTCATCAATTTCTTGAAAATTATCTTGAATACCACATCAAAATCAATTTCCATATTGTAGAATCAGGTCTGTCGTCAACACCAAGCATGTAAAAGTTTGCATGGTAGGGTCACAAAAATGATGTACATATTTTGAGCTATGTCGAAGGATGTTCACTGATGCCTCTGTATTGATTTGTAAAGGGTATTGCTTTAGACCAGGGACTGTGAAACCC